>BPLR01020464.1:0-116708 GCA_021605095.1 Caerostris extrusa | reverse complement strand
GTTACGTATTGCTGTTAAAGTAAAATGAAAAAGAAAGAAAATAATAGAAAATAGAATACAGGCAATTTCTGGACTTTTCAATGCATGTCTTATGTTGCTAGTTATTCAATAATACGTTTGTATAATACTGAAAGTTGGATAACAGTGGTTATGTATATGTTCATATAATATCCTTATAATTTTAATTTGGTTTTGTTCAGTCTAAGTTACTAATGTTAGTTTGAAAATGATTTTTCCTTTACTATAACAATTCCAGAATGAAAAGATTCTTTCCTTGAACTTTCCAACCAACAAATCTGCGAAATCAAGCCATGGTGGTGGTTTCACATTTGTTTAACTCTTTGCAGAAATTTCAAAACTCAAGGATTCTTGCCCAGGGTAAAGGAAAGAATTTTTCAAAGAGAAATTACTCTTCTATTCAAACAGTGAACTTCTATTCTCCAGTTGATTTGAATTGAAAGTTAAATTTAATTAAAATCTTTTTAGTATTCAGATTGCGTGTGTGTCTTTTTCTTTGTTCTGCGTTTGCTGAGAGAAACCTGGGTTGGGACTGCTACAGAGATTAAAATTGCACATCAAAGTAAATCTAATGTAAAAAGTTCAAAAATTAATTTCTTCTCAGGGAACATTTGTAGAATGAAGTAATTTATAATGCCACTAAGTGGTAAATATGGGCATTAAGTTTTATTAATGATTAACTATTCTTTACAAAATTCGTAATTAAATTTTTCAAATCATGTGAAATTCATCACATTTAATTAATATCTCATCACATTCACATTAAAATAATATCGTAATCATAATTCATGTAAACATCATTGAACATGAGTTCACAATGATAGCGTTGTTTTCGAATCCTTTGTGTCCGGCAGTGTGGGACGGACACCCCAATGAGTAGTGTACTCATGGATAGAGGGAAAAGAGGAGACAGCTTCTGTTGGGATGGAGCACCCGTAAGTAGAAGTCAGATTTGGCTTCGAATCGCTAAAGAAGGAGTGGCAGCTTCCGGGAGGACTTTTGTAGGGAACTACCCACATTTGCGCATAGTATGGGCAGAAAAGTCGGAAGATCCTACCAGGTAGTCCGATTCACGAGGGCAAGATGCTGGACATGACAAACGCCATTCATCGAGTCACTCGTTTTGTCAATGTCTAGAACAATGCTACGC
Organism: Caerostris extrusa; assembly: GCA_021605095.1. NCBI lineage: Eukaryota > Metazoa > Arthropoda > Arachnida > Araneae > Araneidae > Caerostris > Caerostris extrusa. Next base: position 115,540 of record BPLR01020464.1, on the reverse strand, counting down.
CAGCGGATTGAACCTCAGCCCTAATGCTCTCGGGGCAGATGACCGATGGCCAGGTACCAGGATTCGGGTTCGAATCCCGGCGGGGACATCGTTTGTAGTGGTTCGAATCCACTTTGCCATTGGTCCCGATCTCCTTACTTCACCGTAGAGCTCCACAGTACCAATCAGACTCCTCACCCATATCAGCCCCAAACTGCAAGCGGCAACTCAGCTCTAGGCACAGTGATGTGATGTGATGTGGTGTAGTAGTAGCTCACCAGCGGCGCACTTTTACCACTGAGCCACGAGTCGGGCTTACAATTATATCTACGTGAAAATGTATTAAAAGGATGATTTTTTTGCTAACAGCAAAATAGCTTAAAACTGAAAGCTATTGTTTCAGTCATTATGTGAACTGAAATTAGAATTATTATTGCTATAATTTTTTAACAATAAAAGAAAACTTATTTACTTGTTACTTTAGAAGTGTTCCTTGCGGCAATATTAAAAGACATGGGATTATTTACGCACGAAGGTAAAGAATATCCATAATTTATTTTTTTTCCTTTTGTGGATTTAATTTAATTAATAAAAATCTACATTAGTACTTTTATATTTACGTTTGGTGTCGATGATAATAAAGTGCTATACCAATTTCCAGAATTCTGTTATATTATCCAAATACAATGCTTACTTGGATTTTAAATGAAAGAGCAATTGAAGAGCAATTTAACCCATATAGAATGAAAGACATTCAAACCTACGTGGAACAGTGGCACAACGGATAACGCGCCTGACTACTGATCAGGAGATTTCCTGTTCGAATCCTGGCTGGCGCGACATATTCGCATTTAGCCTTTGTTTTTACTCTACAATTAAATTATTGTAAGAACTATAGTTCCAGTCCTCCGTACCGGGACTTCATTTAAATAGTATAGTTTAAAAACACTAAAAAACACGCTTTAGAGTTAATCAAAGTAAAAAATAATTGTTAACATAAGAATAAAAATGACTGACGAGAAAATGAATGTCACTGTTCTAAAAGCGTGGTGTGCTCGATATCAATCGTTATAATTTTTCATTAGTTTCCTTCCGAAATGCAGTTAGTTTTAAAAATGTCATACAAAGCACCCCACGCTTTTAGAAACAGTGACATTCATTTTCTCATCAGTCATTTTATTCTTATGTTAACAATTATTTTTTTTACTTTTAGTTTGATTAACTCTAAAAGCGTGTTTTTCAGTTTTTTTAAACTATAATTTATTTATTGAATAAATAGAGTGACCAACATTCATTTGTACTCAAAAGTTCTGTGCAAACGAGTAATTTGAATCAAGCAAAAGTTGCTTTTGTTTTAAAAAACGGAATGAATCAATGGAACAATTCCAACTTTTTTAACGAGTTATTTTTTTTTTTCAACTAACTAATTATATTTTCACAAAAAAAAATGCATACTACTGACTGTCTCTACAGTATTTCATTTTTATTTTAAACAAAACTAAATAATTAAATAAATAAATAAAAAAGAATGATATGAAATAAAAGGTTTTTTTTTCTTTGCAAGTTGACGAACTTTAAGTCGAGCTTTTCGATTCTGAGAAATAAATATTTTGAGATTTGATCATTATAATAAATATCTAACTAATTTCATGTGTGTTGAAAAGGACCCCAAAAGTTACACAAGGAAAGTTTCAAAGTAAAAATTTATAAAATGAAATTCGATTTTTACAGTTGACAAAAACGAATCCAATATTTCCAACAGCATTGAGACCTTCTACGTGATCCATATTAAACTGGGATGCAAAACCAAGGTCATACATCCCCCACTCTCATCAATGTTGTTACGATCCCGAAGTCAAACAAAGCCGGAATTTCCTACAATACAACTGCTGGTCGATTTGTCCTTTATTTGAGTTTTTGACATTTGTCTTCGATCTTACATGGGTATCAAATAATTTAATACTTTATTTCTGACCCAAATACTTTTAGTAATCAAATAAAAATCAGTATCGTTTATGAATTTTACAATAAAATATTATTTTTTTTTTTATGAAAATGTGAGAAAATAGTGCTTAAAAAAATAGTAGAAGTATATTTTAAACTAGAGATAATTTTATGAATCGAATACGTCTGAATATACTTAATATATATATATAAGCAATTTCTGATTTCTGCGAATTTTAGATATTCTGAGCCATATTTTTATTGAAAGTTTTCTACAAATTGGTTTTAAATTAAATTTTTATGAAGCAGTTTTTTTCAAAATAGAATTTTCTTGTGAATGAAGGCATTCTGTTAAAAAAATATTTTTAATTTAATAAACCCCTTTGTAAAAGATCCTATTTATAACAGTCTACTGTTTGAAAATAAATAAATAAATGTAAAGAACTTCATGTTTATAAAAATTAAAAAAATAAGATTAGAATATACAAAGAATTTCTATATTAAAAGGCTTTACGATATTAAGAAGCTTTTTAGGTAATTGAATCAGTTATATAAAAGTCCTTGCTATAAAAGAATTTTAATTTTACTGGAATGCAGTTTTATTTCTTAATATGTAAAAAAACAAAGAAACCAGAGCAGGTGTGGCCAACCCGCGGCTTGGATATTTGCCTTGAACATTATTCCTGCCCGTGGGATTTATCATACTTTTTTACAAAATATATTTATTTTAGAATGGCCAAAGTAGTGAACACCAATTGATTAAAAAATACGTTATGTGTGCATCCATATATTCAAAAATTAACTGTCGAAATGATGAGAAAAAATTAACTTTGTTTTTAAAATAATATATATGACAGATATCGCCTGTTTTATTTATGAGTTTACATATATGAGTTCGCAGAATAATGAAATTATATTCTGCGAACCCATGATGCGCGCGCATTTTGGAACATCTAATATAGCAGGTTCTATGTTTCTCTTTAAATGACGCAGTGACCATCTAAACTGATTGTTGGTAAAAGAGCAAACCAGACCTCTTAGTTGAAGTTGTTTATTGTTTATTTCAGTTCAGCGCTTTTGGTTCAACTTACACCTGAGAACAGAGTTCATCAATATTTTGGGAAGCCGCTAACACAGAGCTTATTTTAAATGCCCGGCAAACACTGTAATCTATAGCAGCCACTTTGAGGGTTTTGGTGGGGTACATTGAAATGGAATAACCTCATTTACAGTTTCCTTTCTCATTTTTCCAAATATAGAGAAGTAGATTTAGAGATATGGCTGTTAGCCTTACCTGATGAAAATTAACACAATATCTGCACTGTTAACACTGTTGCGTAGCACTGTTAACTGTAGCACTGTTAACTGTAGCACAAATGCACTGTTTAGGAAAAGCGATGGAATATCTTCTTTGAAAATGAATGTTAACAACATATTTCTGATAATAATCTGAATTAATTTTGACATTTTTCTACTTTCCTTATTTTAAGTTTTCGGTTAGAAGAGAATCCAGTAATGTAATCATAAAACCTTTAGTAAAACTTTCTTCGTTTTCTCTGAACCAACATTTTATGTCTTTTATCCTCGTTTTCGGTGGCAGTTTGATGGATAATTGGCTAACTCTCTGGCCTTTGGTACCACATGCTTCAAGTTCGAATACAAGCAGTAGCATGGATGTTTGCTAGTGGTTCAGAATCCACGTTAAACTGCAGGTAACGGGTTAATTAGCCTACAGCGTGCAAAAAAAGACATTAGAGAGACAAAAACCAAACCACTTTTTCGGTAGTTGATCAATCTTTTTTTTTGCAATCAGATAAATATATCCGAGCTTCATCAATTAATTTCCACCAGCCCAATCATTTTCATACCACAATTTGCACAATCTTAGGCTGAGAAACATGCTTTGAAGTCAGCCGATGAATGTCTCGTTTTTTTTTAATTTAGTTGAAACCACATTTTATAATTGTGTTCTGTAGAGACGTCGAAAGAATTTATGATACTTCTTTGGGGAATCAGATTGTCTTTAAAAAACATGAGATGCATTTTAGATATAAGATGCGTTCATACCTTTGTTAAGCATGCATTTTTTGAGTGTTTTTCGCAGTCAAATATAAGCTTCGACATTTCTTTACTTTTTTATTAATTATGGTATTTATTTTATACAAAAATAGTAAAATCATGCTTTTCACATCTGTCTTTTTATAATCAAATAAAGTATTTCTCTTTGTAAAGAGCAAAAAATATAGCCCTCGATATATAGTTTATTTTTCAACGACATATTGAAGCAAGGAATAATTTTAATAATGTAGCCAAAAATTATACTCTATTCCGAACTTATGCCATTCCGGTTTTTTACTTAAATTTAATTCCTGGATCAAGCCAAAATCATTACAAAAATGTTTAAACACCCTCTGTATAATGTAAGCCTTGTAAAGATTTGTAGATTATGTCTAGCTAGAAAAAAATTTGAAATTTATGAAAAGATAAATAAATGAAATTATAAATTATACTTTTAAGAATAAGTTTAAAATGAAATTAATCTCAAGAAAGCCACACAAATGAAATAAAAAAAAAAAACAATTTCTATTGAAATTAAAGCAGAGATAATGCGAGATTTGTGAGGAATTTTTAATAAAGGATATTCAATAAAACTAGAGTACCATTTACTGCAAACAGAAAATAACAATGCAAACCAAGAAACTATTCTAAAAGTGTAATTGTAAACTGTAATTAATTTATACACTTCTTGAAAAACACGCAACATGATTATGCTAATGCATGTTTACGGCAAGGCTTGCGTGAGAAGAGTATATGTATAAGCTAGAGAAACTCTAGCTAGATTTCATTCTCTATAACAAGACTGCGCTACCTATTCTTTGTATTGAGAAAATTAAGTTGAGAAAGACATCCCGGAGAAACATCAAATTACTTTAAGTACCTATTACAATAGACATCACTTTCAGTTTAGCCCTAAGGGTGAACTTTCTAAATATTGAACAGATAGAACACAATGAAGATAAATTGTGATGTATTGTTAAAAAAAGGCCTACCAACAAATAAAGAATGATTCATAATTTATACATAGTAAAAGTTGGACTTAAAGACAACAAAATAGTTTTGATGCGGAATTTAATTTGAGATTTTTTTTTCCCGCTCTACATATAAAATGCTGGTATGAAGATGGAGGAATTAATTAAAGACTTGATTACGGAAGAAATGGATTTCTGTTTTTTATTTAAATACTTCGTAAAGAACTAGTTATCAATAAACTCGAACCATTGGTTTGGATGTAAGAACTAAAAGGATTTCGATAAGTCGAGTTTATATGAATTATAAATATCTGAAATTCATGTCATTGTAAAATTTTAAAATAACTACAATTTTTTCTACTCACAATTCACAGAAGGTTTTTTTAATATACATTTTCCTCTGTTTTCTGAAAATTTATGTGTCGAAGCTTGATTCATTCTTCGATATCAGATAGATTATTCTTTAATGATATATCTATATCTACTTATTAATCCCTCTCTCTGTATATTGTATAAATTTTTGTGTTCTTTTTTATCTGCCAATGCAATTCTTGCCGTTCAACCTTTTGATATTTGTATTTGTTTAATGATTTTCAATTTCGTTGTTGCAGTTTATGCACAATTCGGAACTTGAACAATCAAAATTTAGAAAAAGAAAAATCCTTTATTTGTTATTATTAATCAGTTTTATTTAATACATTATTAATAATTAATAGTTTATTTAGTATGAACATCAATTTTTATTTTTGTTAAATATCCAAAAGTTTTAATTTCATTTGTACTTAAATGGTTAAATATTACACATTTTAATCGATAAACACGATTTGAAATTGAAATTAAAATAAAATTATTTATTCAATACATTAAGAGGATTATGACTTGTTCATGCAAATGAAGGATGTCCATACAAATAAGAGGATTATGTCTTGTTCATGCAAATAGAGGATATTCTTACAAATAAGAGGACGATTTCTTAATCTAAGTATAACTCGAAATTCTCAATAAACAAATAGATTTATTGAGTTGAAGGAAGCAGAAAAAGGAGCAGAAAATCGTATTGTAAAACTTTTAGATAACTACTATTTTTGTACTTACTTGCCAATGCAGCTTTTACAGTTCAAATTTTTATGTTTGTATTTGTCTGAGGATTTTCAATTTCATTGCTGCAGTTTATGAGCACTTCGGATCTTGATCAATTTTTATTTTTTTTTTTTTTATCTTTTGAGAGATCTTAATGTGAGGCACTTCAAAGTTTTTTACTGCAATTTGTATTGTATGTTGTATTAGATTTGTATTTTTGTATTGTTAAGGTGTATGCGAATTCTGATAGTGGCTTTTGTTGTGCAAAATGATCGTGTGTCTTATCCACTTTTTGTCAATTCTTCTTTGATTTTTGTGTTGATGTGATGTATTCGTTATATATATAATATAGACATCAAAACATATACATCATGCAAAACATGAACAACACAAAAACATATACATCACATCAACACAAAACCCCCAAAGAGTGGACAAGAAGTGGATAAAACAGACGACCATTATGCCCAATAAAAGTCACTACCAGAATTATGCAGCGAATTGACTATGCCTCACGGAAACTTACAAAAGCTAAGAGGAATTATTCTGCAATTGAGAAGGAATGTCTTGTCGCCATGTGGGCCGTACACAGATTTCGCTCATACCATTTCGAAGGCCATTTACTATTGTTGCTGATCACTATTATCTATGCTGGTTAATTAGTCTTAAAGACACTTCAGGAAGACTTATGAGACAATATTTACGCCCTAAATAATACGACATCTCTATCATATATAAGAGTGATGAGAAGCCTAAAGATGCCGACATTTCTGCAATTCAGTGCAGGACAATTTTAGTTCTTCAGAGGAGTTTAACATTCTGCACTCTTTTATGATATTTCGGCTGAGCAGAAAAAGGATTCAGACCTTGAAAAGTCATATCGCCTAAAGAAATATTGGAACCAATTAAAGCGCATTATGATTTAATTGATGAAATTCTTTGCAAAAAGAACTTTAATCCGGATGGAAGAATGTTGTTGTTGCTCATTTCAAAACATCTACGCAAAGATGCACGCCAATATTTTTATGATGCACCATCTGTCGGACCCTTAATAACTTCCAGAACGCACGGAAGACTAATAAACGATTTTATTGGCCAGGTCTTTATCGCACTGACCGTCGATATGTTATATATTGCCGAGAGTGCTACAGCCTGCAGGTTATTTAGTACTTATCCATCTTGCATTAGCACCATTCCATTGACTTTCCCAAAATTGTTACGAGGGAATAAATGAATAGTTGTCTGCACTGACTACTTGTCTCGCTTTGCAGTCACGAAGGCACTACCTACTGCTGAAGCACATGGAATGGCCACTCCTGGATGATATTATTTTAAAGCATGGAGCCCCAAGAACAATTATTACAGACAGGGGGCAGGTATTTTTATCAGAACTTAATCAACTCTGCAATGTTACCCATACAACGAAGAATGCATACCATCCCCAAATGAATGAGCTAACAGAGCGCTTTAATAAGACGTTAACAAACATGCTGTCGATGTACGTCGAAATGGTGTAAAAGAATTGGGATTCCATTCTTGTACATGTAGTTTTTGTCATGTTCACTGCCAGGTGTAGCTGATAAAAGTCTCTTAATAAACTGTAATATCTCGTTTCGAATTGCATGTCGTTATATGAGTGGGACAATATATATCTATATGCAGAGAAAGCGAGATATAAGTTTATATTTCGCTAAGTAATTAATCTAATCTCGATAAGTTATTATCAGATAAAGAGATGTAGATACTTATCAGATGAAGTTAATAAAAGCAGTTAAAAAAATTCCACCGAACTTTGGTTGGAAATTATAAAGTTTGAAGAATAAGGATGAAAATAATAATACAGTGGTTATTTCGTTAATTGTTTTTGAAAATCCTCTCAGTCATCTGAAATACTTTCTAAATTATATTTACAAAACAATCAATTAAACCTAAACTTTATTTTTCAACTATAATCTTGCATAATAGCGTGATGATAAAAAAAAAAAAATGGATTGATCAACTGAACAGGTCACGAATTTGTTTAGTCATTATGTCATCACATTAGATTTATGGAGATATATATTTTTAATTTTTCAATTAGTACTAATCTTTTTTTTTTTATTCTTTACTTTTGAGTGATGCGATCTTTATTTATCCCTTATTAACCTTTAAAAAACTATTTCCCAAAAATTTACTAGCCAAAGCAAAAAATATTCTGAACTATTTACCGGAGATGAAAGGAGGAGTTTAAGAATGGAGTTAATAATTCTACAGCAAAAAAAAAAAAAAAAAAAAAAAAAAAAAAAGAAAAGTAAAAAAGTGATTTTATTTTTAGAAAATTCGATGCTTTTATAGTTCGGAAAAATCTTATCGATTATTTTAGAATGAAATGACAGGTTTTCAGAATGAGGAAGCAAATTAAATTATAAGATTTAATTTTTTTTTTTTTTGTGAATCCTATTTACTTTTATAAGTATATTATATGAAATTCTTTTAAAAGAAACTTTAAAAAATTAATTTATTGCCATCAGGAAAATTATAAATATGAACGAAATGACAACGACAACTGACAAAGAGGCAATGGAGCAAACTATATTACGAATAAAACTTATAAGCAGTTATTGTAATGTATAACAATAATGTATACTCATAAGCAAATATTGTAATGTATAATAACTTAAATTATAAAATTTATAAAACTTGCTTTAGAAAGGAAATTCAATTAAGAAATGAAACATTTCAATCATCCTGACAGCTGCTGATGTTTTTTTTTTTTTTTTTTTTTTTTAAATTCCTAAATCTAATCTGAACAAATCTACAATAAGTTTATTCACAAAAATGTTATCAGAAAAAATCCCGAATTAGTTCATTCCTTAATTTAAATGCAGATTGGTTTCTTTTTCAAATTTCTTTTAAGATAAATTGAATTTCAAATGAAATACATGTCTTCTTTCAAATACTATCAGCAACTACAGAAAAATGCATCGATATTATCCAGATTTTTTTCATACCTTTAAGCATGATCTCATTTAAATAGAAAATATATTTCCCGGATAATAAATCTTTTCTATTGTAAAAGTAGTTTTTGAAAAGAAATCTTTCTTTTATGCCATTTCTTCCACTAGATACGTTCTGAATTATCAAAACAAATTAGTTCACTGAATTAAATTCAAAAATTGTTCATTTAGTATTCTAATTTAGATTATTTCAGTTTTTTTTTCATCGATATTTACAGAAAATAATCCTTTTCCTCATTAGCAGTTAAATGGTTCTTAAGAATATTTTGTTTTCTGAAACATAGTGTGGTGTTAATATTTTTCAGTTAAGTGATTTGAATTCTTTCAAACCTTTTTTCCCTAATATATTGAAAAGTAAAAGTTTTCGGCAAGTTAAGATCAGTTTTGAGCATTCGAGCAAAAATATTATTTTAAGAAAAATATATTACAGCTTATATTATTATGGTACAATTAGTTATGTACAATTTAATAATAATCTATTAAAAATTGTTAAAATCTGCCCGCTTTCAAACTATGATTGTGCAATTAAACATGCAATACATTTATTCTATGTTTGCATTTAAATAATTATTTTTAATTGAACTTGAAACTTCTTGAGCGCTTAAATTACTCGTATTTCCGCAATCCAGAAAAGGACATAATTGCTTTTCATAGATTTCATACAAACCATTATATACTCTTTTAAGATAAAACAAAATCAATAACTATAATAACAATTATAGTTATTGACTTAAACAACACCAAGCGACTGTATAAGAGAAGAATAAAATTTTTGTAAATCTATTTAAACGATTTCATATTTGTCTTTAATGAAATTTTTTTTTGTAGATGATGAGCAAATACCTTAAATTCATATTACACAAAAATAATACTGTCAATTCGTAAAAATTTTGTATAAATCTAATAAAAATGAAAAAATAAGTATGAAAATAAAGTTTAATACACGAATGAATTATTTGTACATAGATACAATAATGGAATGAAATCCTAAATAGTATTGTAATAATTTTTTTATTGAAGTTAGCTATTTAATTGTGTTCTATTCTGCACTTGCTAATATATATTTTTAATTTGAATTTATTTTAAAATTCTAACCTATTAAATAACTATAGTAATTCATTTGATACTTAAAAATCTTTCTAAATTTAAATAACTGTTTGTATTTAATAAAAATAATTATTGTATTCTGAAAAGTGAATGGGAATGTATATATTTTGATAACGATGTTGAACACCATGATAGAATGGTGGCCATGACAAAAGTAAAAGTACATGAGAAAATATTTTTATAATGACACACACTTGACCTGATGTCCTTCGCTATTGATAGGAAGGATTTGTATTTTGGGGTACAAAAGCTGTACCACAAATGACCTACTACATTCTATGCACAAGATGAAAAAAAGGGGCGAACGGTAGGTAAAGGTAAGAGATTCTCATTTGTGAAGAAAACTTGGAGGATATATTCTCTAGTGGAGCCTAGCCATAACACATATTTTTAGCACTTCAATGTACAGTTATAAAACCCCTTAATGTGATAAGATTTTCAAATCACTTAATGTGAAAAGAATTTTTATTGAACATCGGGATCCAGTGATGTGTAAGAGCCCATCAGGGATCGTAAGGACTAGGAGGACTTTTACGTAAAGGCATTTGGGTGTGAAAGGACGCAACTCTCGAAAACCTCGCAACAAAACTCCTCGTTTTCTGAACGGTGATCCCTTCTACATGCTATGCGTGTATTTTGGCCTCCATTGAATCGATAGCAGCAGACTCCCATAAACTACAAAATAAAAAGATTGCATTTCTTAAAAGTCAGCGACTCCGATGCCTGATCTTTTATTAATATATATTGATGGAATAAAGTTACTCATCGTATTTCTAATGGCTACAATTTTCTTATTAAATAAATACTAAAAATAATTTTTTTTTATTATTATTTACCTTTCTTGAATGACCATTTTTCATATAAACCTAAATGTTTTTGACATGAAAGAGAAATTATTTTTGTCTTTAGAAATTAAGTTTTGGGCTTTTAGATCGACTTTGTTTAGATATTATGATATTGCATAATTTTAGCTGCTATTATTGACTTCAGTCGACTATCACAGTACGAATAATAGACGAAACTCTTTGTAAATATATCGAAGGCAATAGGGTAATAAAAATATTAAATCTTAAATTGAAGATATTTTTAATCCTTTTGAACTGCCACAATAATTTCGAATACAAAGAATTTGAATAAAGATTGAATTACAAAAGATCTGTAAGCCATTACAAAACCTGAACGATATTAAATATTTTTTTTGCGGCTCTCTTTAATGGTAATGAAAAATAATATTGAATGTCAAATTGCTTTCATTGAATTGGATTCTTTAAGCAACTCTTCAAGAAGTTAATATTCATTAATTTTATCGTGAAAAGTTTTGACAGCCAACGGCGGTGACAAGGTGATATTGGCTTATACGGAATTTCCAATGTTATAACTCCCGCCAAGTTTCCAAACTTGTAACTCCCACTGACTGTCTATGTGAAACGTTCAGACATGCTGCTACAATCGCTATGGAGTCTCCTCATTTTTAAAAGAAGTGACTACAACGCACTTTTCAGTACGTTCAATCCTGCCCTTCTTGTATGCGAACTGCGTGCACACGCGTACTGGCACAGAAAAAAAATTCTTTCACGTGGGGATTGATTTTCCCGTCAGTTTTACCACTAACATTAATACAAACAATATTGGTTTGAAAAGCAAATATATTACAGTAGAATAGTACAGCTCAGAATTCGTGCGAATTACATACAATCGTACACTGAGTAAACATACGATCCATATGAGAGATTTGTTTGCAACCCTAATAATTATTCATTGTATTTATGCGGAGTCATAAAGGAGTATTATCTCGTTGTTCTCGCCTCCAAATATAATAAATCTAGCAGGCAGTTTAGTTAATGATATTGGAAGGGTTAAATTATTCTGCAACATGTAGAAAGCTTATTGATCTCACATGAAAATCTCATCTATTGTGAAGTATAACAAGTTATTAAGATTCTAGAAGAGGTGCGTTATACAAGAACTGCATTGTAGTTAAATAGATGATAAAGTTTAAATTCTCATACCTTTAGATGTCAAAATGCATTTGAGTTAATACACAATTTTATAAGCTTTTCGTATTTTAATTATAAATCTCAAGTGAATAAATGTAGGAATTTTTTCGTGCAATTATGTTATCTGTTAAAAATATTTGCAATACTCATTAGATTATATTGCATGGAATTCAAAATTAAAGATTTTACGTTTACAAGTCAAATTAAGAATTATTATAATTAAAGTTATTATGAGGAATATATTAAACTAAATTGACACAGGGAAATATGCTACAGTAAAATTTGGAAACCAGTTCTGCATCATGTGAAGAAAAATCTTTAATATAAATTCAATTAAACTCCCAGAATGCCCCAAATTTATATTTTACATTTATTATGAAAATAATCTATGTAAAAAATAACATCTACTGATCTAAACGTTTTATTAGCATTGGTGGGTCTTATGTGCCAATTATATATACCCAGAAAAGCCAGAGACGTAAGATGATTACCGCTAGGTAACTGCTCTTTATTTAACTGCTCTCCATTTGATTGTCCTATGAAAGACAACGTCCCCAAGCAGCCTTTCATTAGATGCAAGTATCTTTTACACATAGTGTCCCAACTGCCCTCGTGGTTTCCGAAAAGCAGTGATGAGCAACGCTTCTAGAAGCTGCGAACCACGACTCTCTTGCACTCTAGCTCCACATCATGTCAGTGGACCCATGAGTCGTGTTTCTAATCATGAAATCCGCAGTACAATAAAGTATTTTAAAATGCTTTGAATTTGAATATTTGAAAATAATTAAATGCTTACGTTTAGTTAAGATTTGTGTCCTAATTTGAATGAAAATTTTATTATCGGAATTAAATATTTTATTTGTTCTAGATCATAACTACAGTTAATAAATTCTTTGAGGCAATACATTAGTATTTAATATATTCTTCAATTTTTATACAAAGAAATAAATTAGTCTAGACTGGAATTTTATGGTTTATGATAAATTTTTGTCGTTGAAAAAAATTTAAATTTATTAAATTTACAGTTCAACGAGTTAATTTAAATTAGTTTAATAATTAGTTTTAAAAGTATAAAAAACTATTAAAAGTTTTATATAATTTTTTATATTATAGATTCACAATATGGATTATTTACCAGTTGAATACAATGAATAGCACTGAAATATAAGTGTAGGTTTAACTGTTTTTTAATTGAACATTTTTGAATGAAAAGTAACGAAAATTTACTGGAAAACTACGTCCTTGAAATCTCATAGCAAAAAGAAAATTAATATATTTGATTATATAATTATATTAATTTGATTATATAATTACATTAATTTGATTATGTAATTATATTAATTTGGTTATATAATTATATTTCAATTATATAATTGATTTTATGTCAGCATTGATAATATTTTATTCAATTTAATGACATTTCTTTATAGATATCATAATGTTAGACTATATAGGTCTTTTTACTAAAAAATAGAACTATATAATTTGGAGACAAAAATATGTCAGAATAATTCACTACATTTGCAAAAAATACTAAGAGCTAGTATAAACTGAACGTATGAAAACTTTTTATTCATAATTTACCATTAAGCTTGAACGGCAAATTTATGTGGTATGTCAATTGTATATCTACTATTTTAATTGCTGTCGATATGTAATACATAAAAGTAATAAAAAGGTTAAATAACATTTTCTCACTTAAAAATTGAGAAGACATTTAAAAATGATTTAATGCAAGTTTTTAATTACTCCTTTTGTAATTTGATCTATTTTAACTGAATAAATGTAAGAATTGTGTTTAAATTTTCTGATAATATCTTATACAAAAAATCGAATTCAATCAATTCAATCTTCAAATTTCTCGAATAAAATATTGCTCACAGAATGTTTGTATGGTAAAAATAAATTCCCTCTTAAATTGGTTGCTTGATGGATTATTAATGCGAACTCTTGACTGAATAATGCGACAAAGTTGTAGGCCCTGAGAATAAAGCCTGTGGAAATAGTTAAGCGTGTCTTATGGAAACCTCTTTTTTTTAATTCTACTATACTTTTATCTTTTTATTGGTTTAAAAGATGTAACAATCAGAATAATTCCTAATTACTTAATAGAATTGAATGTTATTGGATATATTGGATTGAATGTTATTTAAAAGTCTTTGAATTTTAAAATTCTTCTCTTTTAAATAAATAGAAAAAAAATTTTTTTCCATTGATTTCTGAAAGAATAAAAATTCCCTATTCCAAAAGTATTGAAATATCTTAAAATTATAACTTATTTTTCGACAAGTTTATCAAATATTCCAAAGAAGATTACTTTCACAATATCTAAATTTAATATCCCTATTTATGTTTTTTAACATTTAAACACAATATTCATAGTTATTTCAAGATGTAATTAAAAAAAAAAGATTAACATTTTAAATATAATATACATTGAAAAGACTAGAAAAGAGTTTTTTAACTAGAAATTTAGATAGTTTAATTTAAATTTTTATTTCATATGATAATGATTTAGATGAAAATAATAAATATTTAACAAATATGAAATCAACCGGATTCGTTTCATAATGACAATCAGTTCAAACAACTAATTTAATTAGATAAACTGATTTAATATTTCTGATTTAATAATTCTTTTCAATATTCTTAGTCGGTGGAAATAATTTAGATTTTCGGATTTTTTTATTTCATATTTAAATTAAAAGTTATAATAAACTAAGCATATATATAACTTTCATGTTCATGGGAATATTAAATTATAAATCTTGCAATATAATTTGGATCTTAAAATATGAATGAAAATATTCCTTTGATTGCAAAAATTGTCATAATACTATAAAAAAAAAAAAAACCCTTTTTAATCAACGATGAAATTTATCATTTCTTTTTTTAGTAAGTTGTTCGTGGCAATTTTTTATTCTAAATAAAACCTGTCAGAATTGTTAACGAGTTCAAACAATTTTTTTCGAAATGTAAATTAAAATGAAATGCAGAAGCATAAAATAATTGATTTATTTTTGGTTTGATAATAACATCTGGCATTTGGACCATGTCAGGATGCCATGTTGTTCACGACATGATTTAGATATCTAAATTCAAATGTCCTTTTTTTTTCTTAATTGTTTTTCTTAGTACAATGTTTTACTTATTTTGGCATTCTAATTCAGCTACAGGGATTCATGGCTGATGAGTGAATATTAAATTATAAATAGATTAAAAACCTTTTCTAATTTAACATTTTGATCTGGTCTTATTTATGCTAATATACCCGAAACTTTGAGCAATCAAGTTTGAATATGAATGGAGCAGAGGAAAAAAGATGAAAAGATTTGCAAAATGAGATGCAATAAATGAGAATTAGGAAAAGTTTTGATGACTAGGGAAAAATTCCTAGAGAATATTGATCAAATCTAGTTTCCTGTGTATACAAATGTACAACATTCAATTTTACATTCAAGATATTATCAAACTCTCTTGTGTATGATGATGATTTAGGACTTAACTTGGTTCCAGAACTTACCTAATTTCAGCCTCATTTTTCTTGATAGTTCTTACGTGAGCTGCATGTCAACCAAAATGCTTTCCTACCGACGTTGCACCTTGTCCAGTTGCAAGGCGATCTAAAATTTGAATTTTAATATCCAAAATGATCGCTTTCACTTTTGTTATAGGTGAATTATGTGACATTATGTAACGGCTACCAAAAAAATATTTTAGTTATAATTAATAAAACAAAGTTTATAAAGTTATACTTTCACTTTGAACACCAAACTCAAAATGCAGACAAAGCAGATTGAGGTTATAAAATTGAATTCTATGAGTGGAAATCTCATTACATTTCTCGTCTCAATGCCGCAATTGTAAAAATTGAAGTAAAACCAAATTTTCTTCTTAGATTTTGGATAGATATTGTGTAAAAGAAAATTAATTTTTTTCTAATTCGTGTTAAATCAAAATCGTGTAAAAAAAATGTTTGTGTAAAAACAAAAATTAGGTGTATTTTCTTTTAGTAACTCGGCCATGGAAACTGCATGCATTTGAAACTGTAATTATTGATACATACGATAGCATTTTTAAAGCTTAACTGCAATTTTAGGAATACTAATCCTCGATATTTTCAATTGACGAACAATGAATCGACAGTCATCATATCTCATGACTGGTGATGGATCGCTGCATGTTTGATTAAGTGACATAGAAAAATAACTAAATCTTTTAAGTATTTATTATATGACCTCAATCAAATTAACTAATTATTTACCAATCAAATTGATATTTAATTTAGTGTTTTACCTTCTTAACGAAGATGTAAAAATCTTTTCTTTAGGAATAGAAGTCTCCAAAGTTTCCTCCCCATTTCTAAATGTTATATTTCAAAAACACAAATTTACAATTAAATTTTTTATTTCAGCATATGTACTAAAAAGCGCCGAAAATAATTTGCACACTTTTATTTTGAGGCAATTAAAAACGCAGTAATAAATATTCTTTTATGGGGCCAGAATGGCCAGTGGCTAGCGCTCTGGCGCTCGGTACCACAAATTTCGGGTTCAAGTCCCGGCTGTGCCATGGATGTTTGTAGGTGTTCGGAATCCACTTTAAACCGTTGGTCCTGGTCTAACACGATCCACGTTGTGGAGGTAGTTTTTACTCTGCGTCCGTAGCTTATCTTCAAGCTACACGCACCTCCTGGGTGTAAAAAAATTCTTTTTTATTATTATATCTTTGATGTTTTTAAATGGCATTTGTTTCAGGATTTAAAAAAAATTTTTTAAATGAAAATTATAATTATTTTGATAATTACATTAAATTCCAAGTTTAAATAGTTTTTGAAACTTCTGATATTTTTTAACCGTAATGTGCCTTTCATTTAATATTAAAAAAAGTGTTTTTCATTATAATGTGTTCCGTTAACCTACAGATAACATATAGGAAATATGCAACAAAACTTGGAGATAACCAAGTATTGGATATGGATACTCGGTATCATTTACGTGAAGAATTACGATGAACAGTCATTTGGCGAATAGAAATGTACCAGAGTTAATCCTATGTAGCAGGAGTGTTGAATATAAGCCATTCTGTAATTTCTAGATTGCAGATTGCACTTGAAGGAACAAAATCCGCTTCTTAGAAGGTACACCGAGAAAAATTAGAAATTCAAGTGGGACCGTTATTAGAGTCGTTATTAGCAGCTAACTGCAATTAGGTGCAGAATACCTTCAATAACACACCTAAAACCTTGTCTTTGTAGCAGCCATTAGAAGGCTGGCATTCCGATCAATACTGCAAATAACGCTTCACAAAGGAAGGCTTTATGCAAAACATCTAACATTGCATGTACTTTTTACCATGAAAGATTGAAATGGAAGATTTAATTAGTCCCGCACATATGTCATTTGGGTGCAATTCAACGAATGTCTGTACTCCTTATAAATGAGTCCAAAACTGTTTTTGTAATGTGTCTCAAGAAGATTATTAGTCTAACGGGAGCTAAGAACCTGTCTGTTGTACCAGTTATATACTTCAATGAGGCAGATTTGGTTAGTATGGTGTATGTGTGTGTGGGCAGGTATATCTTTGGATGGCCACACTGACCCAAGAAGCACTGTTACTGCTCATTTATATAGAGACGACGTTCTTGATCCTATCATTAGCCCCTATACACGTGGATTTGGTAACTCCTACATTACTATAATTCTAGACTAAGCAGAGCTTAGCTGGTAGAGAATTACTTGCAGGAAGAGAGGCTATTGTACATATTAGTTTATCAGCATGCTCTTTGGATTTGAACTCGATTGAAGAAGTTTGGCTCTTTGGAGACGTATCGCTGCACTTAACCCAGCTCCTGCAAACCTTCAGGGCCTTAATAGAGCAATGGTGTCTCATGCCTGCATGGTTGTTACAGGTGATTACAGTTCATACTGAATCTCGAACACTGTTTTTGGTGCATTTTCAAGACAGAAAATACGTCTACTATTTTTTGTACGTAATTTGTGAACTACTGTTTGATTAATTTCGTTTAATTCTAATGAATGAATACTTCCGAATCAAAATTTTTCTGATTTTTGCTAAATCTTTGGAAACCAGTTTTATTTAATGGGAAAAATATAACTATTGTGACTCTGCCAGTAGGCTGAAGGCCTTGGCCCACAATGTGCAGCTGAGCCAAATATGATGATGATTATACATAATGACAAAAAAAAAAAAACTTTTCTAAAATTCACTGCAATTCACATAGTTAAAATGCTTTTTTTTCCTCAGACTCCTTAAAATGTTTTTTTTTTCAATATTAAATTTAAAAATAAGCTTAATTTCTAAATATTTCAAATTTTATTGAAAACAATAATTTGTTAAACTAATTTGAGAAAATAATTTATATTTCATTTATAGACAGAAACTGATTTTGCTTTGTATAAGTTTCCTTTTATCCTTACGCACTAATAAATTTGTATTTTCTTTTTGAATATCAGTGCTTTTCGTTAAAAAAAACAAATTTAATGATGCAAAATAAATTATAATTTATTCGCAAGCGCAAACTTTCTCAAACAATTATTTCTAAGTACATAGAAATTTCTGTGTCAACAGGTACAAGGAAAAACTTGCTTAGATAATGGTATATAAACCCTACTTAGATTGATTGTTTAGATTGATTAGTTTGTCTCGGGTTTAGATATTGGGGAAGAAGTTTTAGAAGTATCGTATTTAAATTTACCTAGACAAAAAGCGATCGATAAAGAAGAAATCTGATTGCTTGTTAATATGTGTAAGTATAGAATTTTTGCAAGAAAAATGAAGAATAAAGACATTTCTTGGGTCACTAGGTTTATGTGCTCTTGAGAAATTTCTCCTGGCCTTTGATTTGCGAAATAAATCCATTCCATAGAACCAAGAATTTTTGTTATAATGGTGAAGCACACATTTTTTTTTTCTTATTGAGGAATGCTAGAGAGTATTGGTCTGTATTTGAAATTTGATTTTTTTTTTAATGTTCATGCAGTATATTTATGTTTATAATATAGTATTTCGTATGGAAACTTTTAAAAACAAGTTTTTATCCAAAAGACTGAAAACTCTTTGAAGCATTTTATCTATAAAACTTAGTATGCTACTTTACTTTAGTATTCACTTTAATAATATTATCACTCATTTAATTTTTTGTATCAAATCAAGAAATTATGTATAGATTTTTATTTTTTGATTGAATGAATAAATTTTATTTCTACCATCAAAAATTAGATTAGAATTATCAATTGAAAAAGAATATAGAAATTTAAATACCATTCATCAATTCAATCATATTTATGTTTCTTTATTTATTTCTCCATTTTAGACTTTTAAATACTTTTTCCATTAAAAATGCTGATATATTATATCGTGGAAGGAATAATGTTTTCCATTTTCGTTTTGGGCACTAAACTCGAATACTGTGTTTTTTAGTATTATTTGTATATTAACATTAGTTTTATTAGATATTGGGGAAGAAACAGTAAACAGTAGAAAGTTTTAAATCTTAAATATTCACTTTATCAAAAAAAAAAAAGATGTTTTTTTAAGATGTATTTTTGGTTGTTATATCTATTTGATTAGAATTCTGAAGAGCCCTGGAGGAATTTAAGGTTTGTGAATAGTTTAATAAGAAAGAACCTAAAAATGGAAAGAAGAAAGACAATTGGGAGCATATATTTTATTGATATATAAAAGATTGATTAAATGCATGAACTCGTATTACACCAGACTCATTGAAGATATTGTAAAAGATTTTCAATGCTAAATATAATTCCGAGAATTTCTAGCGCAGGGCTTTTTTAGATACAGGTACATGGAGCATTAAATAAGCTGCTTTAAAAAGTTATTCGAATTTTATAATAGAAAATAATATGATCTTAATAATATGATAAAATAATATGATAAAAATTTTCAATCTGAATTAAAAACTTGAAAGCAAGTTAAACGATAAACAAATAAACAAATATCTTTACCATCACATCTTTGTAAACAAAGAAGATGTAAAATATTTATTAGACATTTTGGTTTTAAAAATCTTTGTTATAACATTGTTTTTCATTTTTTTATATTTACTATGAATATCCTATAATTTACAATTTCTGAATTAATTTTTGTTGTGTAATTTAATTACATAATTAATAATAATAACAAAGAATAATAGTGCTTATCGATAAAAATTTGGAAAACGTCCTTTTCGAATGTCGGATATTTTGATGTCAGACATATGAGGGCCAGTACATAAGTAATAAATTCAAAGTTACAAAGGGTTCCCCACAAGAGGCTTTCTAAATGCACCGACATTTTGCCATTCTAATTTGAAGCAAACACTCAAAGGGCGGTATCTTGGGCTTTGTAACCGCCTCGTCTCTTCCTTGAGTCAAACGGAAAGTAAGTCATTCCGATCTACGAATTTATAGGGACTGCAATATCTGAGACTTTTGCTAGTGTAATTTTTGGTGCCTTTGTCTAATAGATTGTAACATAGATGCTCTTTCGTTGGCGGGGTAAGTCATAACTGTTGATATGTATGTAGAAGTCAGTTGGAAAAAAGATTTTGCACTGGTAGGGAGAGGTGTCTTCTCCGTGTGTGAAGTTTGATCAAGTTAAAGAATTTTTTTAATATTGGTTTTAATTAATCTTTCTGATTGTTTATGAAGGAGGAAATATGTTACAGTGCCTATTTTTGTAGCAGAATTTATAGTCTTTATTGATTTTATTTAAATTTTTTTCTTAATAAAGAGCCTACCCTTTTAACTAATAGAGGTCTACATATCTATACACATCTATGCACCTATTTCGATTTAAAGCTGTGTTGCTGGTGTAATTGGCAATACAGAAGTTCTCAGTTAACACTCAATTTAATTTTCATTTTTTCATTGGTTCTTAGTATGTATAAGAGTACTTATGAAAGAGGAAACAGATTGCAGATCTTATTTATAATAGCCGGATTTATAATGTTTATTACCTTTTTTTAAAATTTTACGTGTTCAGTACATTGCACATATTTTATGTGAGCGTTTCGGCTTTTTTTTTCAAATATGAATTATTCTAACTGAAAAAAAAAGGTTTCTTCACTATTGGAGAATTTTTATTAGAAAATTCCTCAATAATGAAATCCTACGTCAGCACTTATAATGTTTTATTCAACGCAAAAAGGCTGGTTATAAAATATTTTAAGGCTTGACTTTATAAAGCTACTGCTCTGAAGAAAAAAACAAAGAACTTAAAATACTTCTAGATGTCATATCGAACGTTATGCCAGACGAACTCGATATATTTGTAAAAATGCAAAGAACCAGTTTGTCTGGAATGTATGAAGTATTTTTATTCATGGTTTAACATTATGACTCGGCGGTTCAAGGCTTTATAAATAAATAATAATTATTTGTTTGATGCGATTATAGCTTTTCTAATTTTTCTGGCTTGCTATATTCAAAATATAGGTACACAGTAGATCTACCTCCCCATGGTGCACCTGGTAACACTTTTCAGTGGCTAAAAGATCTACAACTTGACATTATGTTAGATTAATGAACTCTGTTTCAGCATGTTTTGTTGTATTCTCTGCACTTTTTATTTTTCGTTGTTCTTTTTTTTTTGCTGTAACTGTTCATAATCTGCCATTGGAAATAAAAAAAAAAAATATTCAAAATATATAAAATATAATTCATATATAAAATGAACAAAATGCATTCAGACAATTCACAATTCTTACATTATGAATGAAATATATAATATCAAATAAAAAGTGTGCAACGGACGAAGAAGAATTTTATTTTGATTGGTAAGCAATTACGAGTTTCTTTTCCTTGATCAACCTTAAGTCTAACTAATGAATTGCTTTCCGTCTTCTAGGAATTTTCTACATAATACTTGTGAGACTGTAGCCAACAGAGGCCAGCGAAAGTGAAGAGGCGAAATAATTAATTTGACAATGATTAATTTTCGATCACAAGAATTTTCATTCAACTGTTAAATTGAGAAAGGATGAATACGTATAGATTACTATTTTTGGTTGCTATCTACTAGAGAAAATGAATACTTTATTTTTGCTAGCTAATTACAAATTTATTTAATTTCCATGTATTTCTTCTTTTAATTCATTCGGTTTTTTGTCACGAAGTTTTTTTCGAAATGTGAATAGAATCTGAAATTTTGTTATTGCACCAGGAAGGGTGTTTACATCATTAGTATCCTTTCATCATGTGCATGATTCACTGAAGTAATGAAAAACATCGAACATATTACTCTTCTTTTCTTGGATATTTTTAACTTGCGATTCTATGCTGTAGTAATTGACCAAATACTAAATGTTCTGTTATTTTGTTTTTCAATTACTTATTTTTTCTGTTTAATTAGAAAACATATGTACTAAATTTCGTTTCAATTCAATTAGGGATAAATGTTCCGAATTTCTTTGCAATTTAATTAGGGAATAAATGTACCGAATTTCTTTACAATTTAATTAGGAGACATGTGTACTTAAAAATAGCAGAACTGCAGACGCGAAATAATTTATAAAAAAAAAAAGATTTTGAGACATTTGAGCAATAATGACTTTCTAAAATGAATGTAGTTGCTTTCTTTTAAACCATAGGTCCCGATCTAATATGGCTAATATGAGCGTAGGCGTAGTGCTGAAAACCCTACACCGTGAAAACAAAACATCTCGAAATTTCCCAGTAGGCAGACGGCCCACCATGTGGCTGTTGCGTCAATGAAGAAGAATTAAACTAATTCAAAAGGATAATGGCTGTTTTTCTTCCCTTTTCTTCAGCCAACCAAGGAGCCCCTGATGATTGTGATGATGATGATGTAGTTGCTTTCAATAATATGCTACAAATACTTTTGGGATGTGTTTTTTAAATGGAATGAAATGCATCGAATTTTCATGGAAGTTATTTTGTTCATTAGTTGACGTCTTAAGAAAGAGCGGATATAACTGCAGTATGAATTTGTAACTAAAGTTTCTTTTTTAGAAAGCTTTCAGCATTTTCCCTTTTTCTCATCTTCTTCCTTATAAAACAATTAGACAGTAAAAATAAAATCAAGAGTAAATAAAACCTAGATTTTTTTTTTTATCGAAATTAAAAAGTATTTGCAATTTGTAGAAGAAAAATATGTCAGAAAAGAAATACTGCATTCAAAAATATTATTTCACATTATTATCTCCTCTGAATAATTCGAATGGTTATGAAACGTTGGTTATAGAATATGTTTCAACATATTTCCCATTGAAAGTTTGTTGTCAGTGTAAAAGGTAAAGTATTTGCTGTTTGCTGTGTAAACTTGTAAGTGTTGTAAATGTAATTCGAAGCCCGATAAGGGATGCCGAAATAAAAGCTTACCTTTCTATATCGGAGGTCGGAGGTGGGCACGATATATCCGTAGGCTAAAAATACATTCCGTTCTGTATATTTTAAAAGTAATATTCTATTTTGAATAACACATTATACATTCTTTTACTTTGAATTGTTTATGCTGTTAAAATGATTGAAATTATTTATTTATGGAATTCACTTTGTTAGTCATACATAGGCATGAAATCAACTTTCTTAGTTATGCTATTTCGTGGTGCTATTTTAAATTAATGAGAAGTGCAAAATTGTTTCTTATAAAATTTTCACCGAACGTTATTTATGAAAAGATTATTTATTGAAAGCACTT
The DNA here is from genome assembly GCA_021605095.1 of Caerostris extrusa. Lineage (NCBI taxonomy): Eukaryota > Metazoa > Arthropoda > Arachnida > Araneae > Araneidae > Caerostris > Caerostris extrusa. The sequence continues at coordinate 91,729 of BPLR01020464.1, read as the reverse complement.
TTCAAAATGCACTTTTTTTATATAAAGTTAATATCTCGATAACTTAACGCTTAAAGAAAATATCATTTTTTAAATATACATCATCTGAAATTTTTATTGGATAGCTATTTCAGTTTCTAGAAATTTTTATTGATGCTTCTTCAAGTAAATAGAAAGTAAATAAATATTATTTTTTTGCTCATTTTTTTATCTACAATAATTTTGATGACAATATGTATTTATAGCTTTAAACCTAGTTTATATTTATTTCTTACAACATCAAGAATATTTAAGTTAAACCTTTAAAATATATATTTAATTTTAATCACAATTCTTAAATACATGCACTTATTCTAAATGTAGTATTTCCTTAGTACGTTGAGGTATTGCATCATTTTTATAAAGAAATAAATTATAATATGATCAAATAAATTATAATATGATTAAATAAATAGAAAGTTCAGTTTTTGCTCTAAAGTAGCTTTCTTCGAAGTCCGATAAGCAATGCTGAAATAAAAGCTCTGTATCGGAGATGGACACAATAAATCCGTAGGCCAGAAATTCATTCCATTATGTATATTTTAAAAGTAATACTTCAATTCAAATCATTTATAAAATGATTTGAAAAAATTATATTCAGTTGTAAAATTAATAAAAAAAATTAAAAACTAACTAGTTCGCTGGTGACCCGCACGATAATGCGTGCAGTGATAATGCGCACAGCTAGCGTACAGGAAGGTTCAGATTCGAATCCATTGGTGGCGTTTTTTTTTTTTTTGTAGTCACGAGGAACGAGGGAGACTCGAAGGCGATTGTGACATGTGTAAAGCATCTGTCATTGACAGTTAGAAAGCCTGGAGGGGGTTTCCCGGGTTTTCTGTATGACACGCAAATGCAGTGCAGTTAGCCCAAAAGTTCTTCCAGAAGCCCTACCTTTCCTCATCACCCGTAAGTGGGCTATTTGTGGCATACATCAGTGAAACACGAGACACGCCAATGCTCAATTTAAAAAATTCTGTTTCGGAAGCGGGCTTAGTTTTTATCCACATAAAGGTGAATGTTTATAACTGTTACATTATCAATGTTTACAAAGTTTATAACTGTTACAATGTTTATAACGTTACTGGCACGGGACGTGCCGTAACGGATTCAGGAAAGAATGAATCTCAGCCATTGAGGTTTTAGAGATCCCTTTTCTAAATACTTCTTCCCCATCCCGATTTTCTTTTGGATTTTTCTTCAGTTACTCTCAGCCATTGTTAAGATGTCATCTTTTTTCTTGAAGAGACAAATTGAGCATGTTTACTTTTTCAAAAATATCAGCAAAGGTCTATGAATAGCCCTTTTCGTCAGTGAAAAGCAGGTAAACTGAACTCTTAGTTTGTAGAAAAAGAATACATAATACTTATATTATAAAAAACTACATAATACATATACTTATATTTATAAAATTATATTATAAAATATAATTTTTATTAAATAAGTTATTTAAACTTTGATAAATTTTTAAGTATCAAATGAAGGAGCGTGTAGGGAGTTTTGCGGGTTTTCTGCAATACCACAAGCAAACATAGGGCACACATCAAAAGGCCTCACGGAAAACAATATCATACCCTCATCACCTGTCGGCGGGCTGTTTGTGACGTATATCAGGGGAACATAAAGCCCACTGATGTTCAACTACAAAAAATGAAGTGAATTACAAGTTTTAGATGGTCAACTAATCAGCTGAATTAAATATTTTTCATATAACTAACAACATCCAAAATATTAATATAGCCACGTTTATAAATCTCCCTTTTCTGTATTTTAAAAAAAAATATTAGTGTTATTTATATCTGAGGCAAGGATTTACATTCAATTTATATTATTAAACAATAAAAGAAATCGAAAAAGATGGTTGACCGTATTAAGTTAAATCTTAAATAATTGTATAATGTTTACTGTAAAGCTCCGAAAATTTTGAAACTTTAAAAAAAATTAATTTCAGAATCAAATCAATTCTGAATTCCTTTTAAATTTACATAAAAGCATTAAAATGATTATCGATCCTAATTTGAAATGTTGTGGTATTTTTTTATAGGCATTCCAATTCCCCCAAAATATCGAAAAAGCATCACGGTGTTTGATTTCAAAAATGAATTTATTTGGCGAAGCTGAGCCATGAAAAACTAGAGAGCCAAAGAACAAAAAAACTCGTCATAGTCGCGTCTCCGACAGCAGATAAAAAAGATGCATGGTTTATTTTCAGGATGGGTAAGTTCGTTACACTGTCAACTGAACTGGAATTGTTTCTTTTGCCACTGTCCGTGACAGGTTCAAAATTTCTGGTCGTTGGATCATGGATTCCCCTACCTCTCGGATTTTTGTTTCAGCCTTGTGATAATTGTTAACTCGGCTGATATTTCGAAAAGGCCACAGTTTTTATTGATGCAATTTTAAGATGGGAGGAGAAAAATAATCTTCAAATTTATAAACACTATTAATAAAAACAGAGTTCATTACCTCTATACATTAATTCTGTCTGTTAGCTTATAAAGTTTTGATTTTTTAATAGACTAATAAATATCCTAAAAATTTAATCTAGACAAAAATAATCGATTCAAAAATATTTCATTTTACTTAGATATAAAAACATTATAATTAAAAGAGAATACACAGTATACTTTACAGTTTACAGAATACAGTATTACGGAATATATAACGGAATAAAGTATAATGGAATACAGTATACAGAATAGTTACTGATTTCTATGAAAATATTTATAAATTGGTCTGTATTTATATATAAATGGGTATGTATATAACGTAACATACCACATTCATAGCCAAATATTTTTAATAATGTTTTATGGAAATTTGTTTTGTTGTTATTGTTAAATCAGGTTTTAAAACATTGACAAACATGGAAATTCGAATATAAACATGAATATTGTTTGTTAAAATTTGGAAAAAATTGAGGAAAAGTGTATTTTTTGACTTACCGTAAGGCTTTTTTAACTAAAAGAATCTGTGAAATATATTACATTTACTTACATAAATGTAGACCTGTATCTATTATGCATGAATTGCATTAAAAGAAATATAGTTTTCTAAAATATAACTGAAACATAGCCAATCGAGTCATTGTGAAGAAATATACCAGGAAAAAAGGAATTTAAGTAAAAATGCCGTTAACTCATCTATAAATATATTTAAAACCTTTGTGTTCAATAAATACATAACATCATTAAAAACATATAGTTGAAATTTTATTAGATTCTAATAATTATTAACAATGATTATGATCGTAATCGTACGGAAGTGTAACAAAAAAAAAGTATATCAAAAGTTCAATTTAAAATTTTAATCCAATATCACAATAGCTTGTGACTCAACAGCTGTATCTCATGACTCTAGAAACGAACTCATAATTGTTTTGAAAAGTAATAATCGATCTTTGAAATAAAACAGTAAAAAAAAAAAAAAAAAAATTATTTTTCACGAAAATTATAATTTGAACGTTAACTGAATAACAGTATACTGCTTGTATTATCAGTAATGTTAATAAACATTACTGAAAATACCAGACCCAATTACTCAAAAGAATCTTAAACGACTGCAATGATTTCATTTCCTAGAACTCGCAAAATCCAATTCTTAGAACTCTAAGAATTTTAGTGCCATTTTAACGATTAATTTTTAAGTTTTAGAATATCAGATTTAACTACTAATATGAGATTTGTTCTAGTCTTGGCGATATTAAATTATTAAAGACATAAAGCAACTATACATTTATGAAAATTATTCACTTTTCCCCAGAGGGTTTTTATTGAAATCAGTGCAGAAAGTTAATAACGTCAACAAATTTTAATAATAATCCGATTTTCATCAAAGGGCATTTTTAATCAATTTTATCACAAGTTTAGCTACCCTGCTTAATACATTTATATTAAAACATTTATTTTATTCTTTAAGTAAATAAATTGATTAAAAATGCCCTTTTGATGAAAATCGGATTATTTGTATGCGTGGAAAACATAGAAATATTTACATAGCGTTGTTATTGTTTTCCAATGCAAATATGCAGTGGATTCAGCATTACCAGGACTGCATCAATGGGAAAATTTGCTACAATACAGCCTCATAGTGCCACCATAATTTTGAGCGAACACCCCTCGGGGTGGGTTTTATACGGTCTTTACCGAGCCAAACAGAAGGACGGGCATTTCGACTTACATATTTATAGTGCTTATTCCCAGCATATTCATCGAAGATTTTATATTGGCATTGTTTGCTGAGGACCGAACCCCTGAATTCAGAAAATCTAGCGATCTAGGCAGCTTAGGCCCAATATTAAAAAAAAAAAAAAAAATCAAAGTTTTAAATTTTTTGTTATTGCCTTCAAAGGGAATTTAAAAAGAAAAAAATACACTTCAAAGCAATAGCGAAAAAGATAAATTATCCATTAATATTTAGATCTCGAAAATGGCACGTTTCATTAAAAACAACTTTTAATATCTAGTCAAGAAAAATCCATTTTTTATAAGTTACAGAACAAATTTAATTTAGTTTGAATTCGAAATTTTTGATAATATATACCCGTTCATATAGAATTTGTCTTCATTCTTCTTCATTTTTATCTCATTTTTCTGTAGTAACTAAACTGTGATAACTAATAACTAAACCGAAATTCTTTTTTAATTCTCTTTGGAAAATAAGCAGTTACCGATAGCGTATGTTTTAAACTTTATTTACTAAATATGAATTTCAGTCCTTCTTTAATCAGTTTGAAATCAATTTTTGAATAAAAATAATCAAAACGCTGTATTCAAAAAGAAAAATGAAAAATTTTCTAAATGAAATTTAGGACTAGAACTTAAATGGGTGATATTGTTTAATTTGAATATTTTTGTGTGTTAAAACTATTTTTAGTTTTACTAAATATTTATAAGAATGGTTTTAGAGTCAAATTAGCCTTTTAAACGCCTATCTAATTAATTTTGAAATTCAGTCAGTGAAATGAGTGTTTTTGATTTATGAATGCAATTAAATTTAATTTGATTAATCTATTAAATTCAAATATTCTCATCGAAATCTACCGGTAAGGTATTCCAGAGATTGAACAAGAAATTTCTAGAGGCGTAAAAGGAGAATATTAGAGAATAGTTTTCGAACTGGGAATTCGTCTTAGAAAATGGTTTAATGAAGTAGAAGTGCAAGGAAATTTGTTGAATGGCCTTCGGAAGAGTAATTAACTAGTTCCAGAATCGGAATTCCTCACCAGTCATCTTTCTGCTGGCTGTTGGATAAAATCGTACTTAAAGAGCAAAGCTTCACGATTCTTTAAAACAACATTGTCAAACACTATCAAGTTGGAGGCAGCTTTACTAAAATAAAAGCTTTTTTTTAATCATGGTTGCTTAATAACAAATTGCTGCTATTTTAGACAGCAGCAGTGATTAACTTGTCTGTATTTTGGATTTATTTTCTGTCGTTAAGTCGCGTTACATCTGCCAGATTTGCAATATTCTAGAATTCCAGATTTTTATAGGAAGGCTTATTAGCCTTGAGTGGTGTTAAGAATATTTTTTGGTCAATAAAAATAAAGAATAAATGCCCAAAATATACCAAATAAAGAATAAATGCCAAATTCTAGCCTATAATTTCATATAGAAAATTTTTTCAGTTTTCTTTATGAATCACGCGTTTTGATGATTTTTATTTAAAAAATTGATTTTAAAAACTTATTATAGGAAGGATTGAAATTCAGATTTATAAATGAATATAAATATATAAACACATATAAATACTATCATAAAGATTATAAATACTATCATAAAGATTATAAATATTAACATAAAGAATATGAATACTATCATAAAGAATATAAATTTTACAAATAAAAGAATAATAAAAAAAATAATAAAATAAATAAAATTTTTAATTATAAGAAATATGTCCTTCCATGCTGCCTCTAAGTGATAAGGATTCAATCACTAACGATGTTTTTGTATTCGTAAACAATAAATAAGAAAAAGCTAATTATGTATATAAATTTGAAGCAATAAATGAACTTGCGATTTTCTTAACTTTTTAGATTTCTCTTAATTAATATATTTCAAAAATTCTACTTCAAACTTCCTGTATTTTGAAATTAAATAAAAGTGCAGTCGTGATTTTATTTTCTGCTGTAATATTTTTAAATAAGAATCCTTTTGGATTGAAATATGTTCCATTCATAACTGCGGTACGTAGTGTTCTGATTTTAAAACTTGATTATGTAATATATATATATATATATATATATAAACATATCAAATATTTTCTTTTCAATAAATAAGCCATATAGGAAGCCTTTTGATTATTTTATTTCTGGAAACCTTTCGCAAATATCAAATGTCAAAATAAATTTGTTCGTCATATGTTTTTGATGCAATACTTTCGTTTAATGATATGTAAACAACAGTATTATTATATTTTTAATAGAATTTTGAAATAATATTCCCTTAAACTGAAAGAAAACTGTGAGGATTCCCATTGTCCCTGCTGACGCAACGGGTTGATCTTACGAGAACGTTATTATTTCCCCCACATAGTGACGATGTTCTATGTTAAATAGATATCTAATAAAATCATTTGAATAGAAAAACTTTATATTACTTCATAAATCCCTTAGGTTCTGAAAGGGTTGAAATCTCTTTTGAAATGAGAAAGTGATTAACTTTCATCTTCTAGTTGTAATCTTGTTTGAACCATATCTTATGAGAAAGTTTCAATCTCGTTTTAAATGAAATTCAATGGTTTCAATTTTCAAAGACTATTCGGAACATTTACGAGCAAGTTATGGATTTTTAAGTCAGATACAAAGGTTCATTTGTTAAGCCACTTTCATTAGAGCGTTTAATAAAAGGTGACAGCTGCGAAAATTACTTATGGCTTTAATTTCACCTATGTTTTTAGAAGAAATCTTTTTGGATATTGCTTAAAAATAATCGATTCATGCTAAATAAATTAAAAATTCTCATAATACTTTAACTTAAAATTCAAACTATTATCAGGCTAAAATGGATCAGTAAAATTCGACCCTAAATTGTTCATTCTTGTGAATCCAACAATACGAAATTCTGTTTATATATCGACTAAATTTCTTAACTAAGTATTAAAATATTCATAGAAATTAAGCAGACATAATTACATTTTAATCAAAGTGAAACCCATATATTCTAGCAATTTTATGCATTTGAAAAGAATAGCGAATGTGGAATTACTAATGACATTTCAATTTTCTGTAAGTAAGTACTTTTAAAAGTGCTCCATAGATTTCTTGGCGACCTCTTTGGAGCTTTTTGAAAACATCTGGAACTCAATTGAGCCAACCATAATTCATTCCGTGACAGTACATCAATAATGAGTCTGAAATGGCTGTCTTGGTTCAATGTTGTAGTATTTGCAAAACTTTCAAGTTTGTACGAATGATAATTTCTTCTAAAAATTAATGTTCTTTTCCAACTGAGCATTAATGCCATTTAAACGAAATTGTATTCTATTCTATTAGAAAAGCATTACTCGTTGTCATTTCGTAAAAGGTGATTTTATAAAATTCATTTAAGAAATAAGAGTAACTAACGAAATGGCTATAAAAGTTAATTTTGGCACAAAAAACGATTGGATGTGTATAAAAAAAGAAATATTTAATAAAATTAATAAAAACTTAAAAATTATTTGTAAAAAGTTGAAAGTCAACTTAAAAAACACCAATGTTAAATTTAAAAGTATATTAGTGTTTGTTGATTAAAAATATTTACCTTTGTTTCTTTTAATTTTTTTGCTGATTAATTTTATTAGATACCTTGCTTTAAAATACTTCCATCTAACAGTCAATTTCAACATTTTTTTTTTTTTTTACTTGCAATACAAATTTAACTTAAAAAAAAAAATCTGTTACAGGATACTGATGCATAATGTTAATTGATTTCCAAATGATATTCTATTCAATGTATTTAATTCAGTCTAATTCTAATTATGAAATTTCTTTTCAGGACATTGATTGCGTAATAATTATAACCATCATGCTTTTTTTTTGCGAGAGCCTTTCCTTTAAATCCAAAAAATATTCATAAATTTATTTCTTTTTTCATACATTTTCTAGAGGGAAAAAAAAAAAAAACGTACTTCTCTACACTATCTTAAAAGACCTGTTTTAAGATGAAATATTTTTCCAGGGAAAGAAAAAGTCGTTTTTGATACATCAATATTTTATACTGTCTAGTCAGCATAAGCAGCGGAACGTACTTGTCTCGAAAATTTACGACCACTTCACGTCAAAACTCACTCAATGGTAAAGTGAATTAAGTAGAATTCTTCAGCGACGAGTGTTAGATAATAAACGTGTACAGATTGAAAGTGTGAAGCATTTTATGTCAAAGAATTTCCACACAGCATGTTTCATAACATACAAAGTATTCACTAAAAGACAGCAACAAAAATTTTTTTTAAACACTACTTAATAATGAATACACATCAAAGAATATTTTAGCTCTTATTTGAAAGATCAAAGTAAATTTATAGAGCATAATTTCTTGCAGTTATTTTTGCCAGAGATTACTAATATTTTGAAAAAGTAAATAAAAGTTGGAACATGGGTTGAGGTTTGTCACCCTTTTAATTATCTGAATTATTTCTGAATAGTTATACTACTGTGTCCAAAAAGTAAGACCAAATATTTCAAAAATTCTTTATTTATTCTTCCAAATTTATTTCATCGTCTTCAAAGTACGGACACAATCCACTTATGCCAACTTTTTTTTCAATCCTCAATGCATGCTAAAAAGTCAAAAGGGATGACCTTCAAAGTGCGCGGCGATTCACGTTGAATCTCTTCAATCGACTCAAAACGGTGTTTCCGGAGTGGTCTTTTCAGTTTAGGAAATAGCCAAAAGTCACACGGTGTGAATACGGTGGTTGTGGAACGATATGGGTTTCATTTTTGGCGAAAAAGTCAAGAAGAATCAATGCAGTGTGAGCTGACGCATTCAGTGTTTTCAGTATCAATTGAGATTTGATGCGTTTGAGGATCAAAATGGAATTGACCTATCCTTTTGAAATTCCAACATCACCAGTATGGTCTCTAATTGTAAATCGATGGTTTGGAATCACCAAATCTTAAATTTTTTTGGCCGTCAGCTTCGTCGGTTGAGGTTGATGGTCGACCAGAGGACTCTTCGTCTTCACGCGTTCTCTCTGCCTTCTTTGAACTGTTTATATCACTTCTAAACATTTCTTTCCGATATAGGAATGCTCACCGAATGCCTTCTGCAACATTCTATACGTCTTCGCAAACAAAATTGAATGCAAGTTCTTTGCTCAATTCATTTAGACATTTCAAAAATCGCCGGAATCAGTTTTAGCGTCTCACAAAGCCAAGCGTAACTCAAACACTAATGAATATTTTGACGTCAAATTTCACACAGATGTCAAGGACAGTGCTAGCAACATAAAAAAGAAGAAAAAAAATTGAAATTCCACAAGCCCCGGGAATTTTAAATTGAAAATCGGTCTTACTTTTTGGACACAGCAGTCGATTATATATAATCACAAATTATAATTACTTACGAATAATGTATTTAAAATTATTCGTATACGAAAAAAAAAAATAAATGTAGTAATATTTTATCAAAAATATAATTTCAAGTCAAAATCAATACATTTTCATTGAATTTGTTTAATTTGAAAAACATTTACAGTAACGAATTTCGATGCATGTACTTCAATTCGAAATATGATATCCTAATGAAAATTTAACAATTAAAATATTCTAAGAATCTAGAAAAACTCACCCAAAGATTTCAATTTCTAATGATTCTTTATAGAAAAAGCAGTGAAAAATATAAAACTGATAATTTCGATTCCCATAATTATTTTCATGAAAATTAATCCTAACTGCGTAAATAAAAAATGAAATAAAATGTAAGTTACCATTAATAGAAATTATAATTAATATGAAAATTGTTTTTAAATTATTGCACACCAAGTTTCAAAACGAATTTATTGAGACAGATTAATTATGTGCATTCAGATTTCAATTAGAAATATAATTAGAATTGATATTTACATAAGTTAATTTTTTTTTTAAGTTAAGGACTAATATCTCCAATGTTATTGACTTAAAATGTTTTGGAATTTATTTAATTAGGAATATTTAAAATAGCATGTATTGTTTACATTCCTGGTTAGATTTAAAAAGTGATAATAAATTATTTTAAATGAATAGCGCGAATAAATTTAGAATCCATTCCACGCCATTGCCAAGAAGGAAATATTTCGCAATTATTTCACTTAAAACAAATTCTACTTAATGATTCTATTGAATATCATTTTTAGAAAATTTCCTTAAGAAGTTTCTTAAAAGGATATTAATGTTAAACAAGCGGTTTAAAGATTGTATGAAAAGTATTTTGCAAATATTTGTTATACAAAAACACTTTATAGATTTTGTAAAATTAGAAAAATTTATACCAATAAATTGTTAAATCATCAACAAAATGTTAGGAAGTATTTTACTACCAATGTCAAATAGATATACTCATTTGAAAGATATGTAATTCACAAATCAAGATTTATATTATTTTCTATTAAATTTACAATTTAACATGCCAACTTTACACGGTATAGAGTATTAAGAGGGAGTGACAATTCAACTAAATATATCCTTTAATTTTTCTGCGTGGGCTTGATGGCCGAAGGGCGCTCGGTACCACAGGTTTCGGGTTCGAGTCCGGGCGGTGCCATGGATGTTTATAGTGGTTCGGAATCCACTTTAAACCGTACTTCCCGGTCTAATAGAATCGTAGAGCGTTGTGGGGGTAGTGTTGTTCGCGTCCGTAGCATATCTTCAAGCTACAAGTGCCCTCCGGATAGTGCTAAATGAGTAACAGCGGTAACAGCAAGCTCTTGCTTAAGGCATAAAGATTAACCGTCACTGTATTGCCAGATGCATTAGAACAATAGCAACTTTTCTGCATGTAATAAGGCGAATCTCTTGATAATGGTATTCATTTATAAAATTAGTTCCCTTTTTCAATTCCTTCTATTAGCTCACACTCTCCCTATATATATCTTATTCAAATTTTCAATCGTTACAAACATTTGAAGACATTGTTACATCGACACTTGAAGTTAATACAGTTTTTTCAAATATTAATTCAGTAATTAAATTTAATTAATTAGTTTTAGTTTTTTTGGATTTAAGTTGCATATATCTACCAATAGATGGATAAACTTAGCCAGATAAACTTAAAAAAATGAAAAAAAAATTATATATAAATGACTTTCTGCAATTAGTGAAAAAAAGTAGGAATTGACTTAAATTTTTTTTTTATATTAATTGTCTTTTTATTTTTATAAATAAAATGCTTGTCCTTATAAATAATTTTACTTATTTGTTGCATTTAAAATATTTCGGACTTTCTTATTGCAAATGGGGCACTCCAAGTTCATTGCTTTATTTTCATTCTATTCAGTTAATAGTGTCTAGAAGTTTTTAGAAGTAGTTTAGAAGTATATACAGAATATATAGGGTAATCATCTATGCAAAAATATCTGCATTAACTTCTTTATTCTCATTTATACTTCTTCTTCTAAAATAAAATTTTGTAAGTGGATGACACAATTTTAATTTTTGATATTTTTACTTCTTTTTAATGAATTCATAAATTAGATTTATTTCTAATTTTCTTTAATTAAAAAACTATATTAAAATAGCAAATTTCAATGCAAAGTTCCTTTAACTGACAATTACTTATCATAAACAAAAATAAAATATCATTAGATTTTTGTAAATGCTTAAACAAAAAAAAAAAAAAAATAATGATTAAAAAAAAATTGTCGCTTGTATGAACTGCGTGGTCTTCCGCAACGTGTTCTTTTTATACAACTGTTTCGCTGTGAAAATGAAATGTCCTGATAAGGCAGTTATATGGAAATATATGGATACATGTATAAGGAATTTTTTTTATTATGTTTGAAAGATATTCGTGTATTTATGTGGTTTATATATATATATCGATGCTACTGTGTCCAAAAAGTAAGACCAATTTTCAAATTCCCGGAGCTTGTGGAATTTCAATTTTTTTCTTTTTTTAGATTGCTGGCTCTGTCTTTGACATCTGTGTGAAATTTGACGTCAAAATATTCATTAGTGTTTGAGTTACGCTTGGCTTTGTGAGACGGTAAATTTTTGAAATGTCTGAATGAATTGAGCAAAGAACTTGCATTCAATTTTGTTTGCGGAAGCGTACAGAATGTTACAGAAGGCCTTCGGTGAGCATTCCTGTATCTATATGTTTTGAAGTGGTATAAACAGTTCAAAAAAGGCAGAGAACGCGTTGAAGACGAAGAGCCCTATTGTCGACCCTCAACCTCAACCGAAAAATTAAAGATAGCTCAAACGTCCAAAAACCTTAAAGATTTGGTGGCATAATTTTTGCATTGTGTCCAGCACTGAATGCGCCAGCTACTTTGATTCTTCTTGAGGTTTCGAAAATAAATATCTTCCAAGAATAAATAAAGAGTTTTTATTCGTAAAAAAAAACCACTCCGAATTTTGAATTCAACTTGATCTTTTGAAGGCCATCCCTGCCGATGACTTTTTACATTTTTAAAAAAGTTGGCATAAGTGCATTGTGTCCAGAGGGATTACTTTGAAGGCGATGAAATAAATCTGGAAGAATAAATAAAAGAGTTTTTGTAAAATAATTGGTCTTACTTTTTGGGCTCGTATATTCAGAGAGAGACCTCGAGTTATTAAGAATCAAATAAGATGCCAGGAAATTAAAACAACACTAAACAACCGAACAACAAAGCTAAAAATATCCATACATTTACCGCTCAGAAAACTGGCTATAAATGTATAAATTTTCAACTCACAAATAATATTTAAATCAAATGCCTTACCGTTTTAAAAAAATCCACCCTTTTTGCGATCCCCACCACTGCCCCCTCCGCAATCACAGCCATCTCCTCCCCCTGCACCACTCGCTGTAGCCATCGTCTCCTTTAACAAATCGGTCTGAAAGAAAGAAAAAAACAGATGAATATTCTTTAATGAATTGCACTCAATGCAATTTAGCCCAATTTATAAAAATGTTTTTAAAGAATGTCGTAATCAGGGGAAAATATATTCAAAAGAGAAATGATTATAAATAATAAATCATGCTTTTTTTTTTTTTTTTGCTATCATTTTTCTAATTAACTATAAACCACTAAAGTTAATATCCTAATACTACTTAATTTCAGTATGTAAATTTACTAACATTTCAGAGAATCTTTATTGACATAAAAGTTAAGTACCTTATTCTTCAAACATTAATTATTTCAAAAACAATTATTTCTTTTTAAATTGTTCTGATTTATCAATTTTATGTTATGATGTACAAAATGATTAGTTTATGTCGGGATTTAATTCCTTTCATCGATTTTGATCCATAAGGTATTTTTATATCTCTTTGATATTTGAGTTTGTATAACAATTAACTTATTAGGATTAAAAAGAAATGTCTATGCATTTTTAAAATTTATAATACACTATAGAAAAATTCACTTTAATTTAATGATTCCACGTAAACATGAAAATGTGGCATTATAAAATTTTCTTCAAAATGGGTAGATTTTGTTCATGATTTTATGCAAGGTATTAAAGAATCTATTTAAAAAACTTTCAAATAAAATTTTTGTTTTACGTTCAATTTTATTTGATTTAAAAATTTAATTTAATTACATACTAATTTCAAAAATTCTTCACAACATAATTTATAATTATTATTTTAAATTTTAAGTAGGTTAGGATATAAAATTTAAATAATGATATATTTGTTTAACAAAATTTTTCTTTTGAATTAACATCTTGTGTTATGATTTAAAATGATTGGTTTTGTTGAATTTTGTAAAATTAATTATGTGAAATTTCAAGGAGATAAAAAAATGTTAAAAGAACGTTTTAAAAATAGTTTTTAAGACTAAATACCAGTTTATCAAATGTCAAGTTTATTTTTAATTCATGAAAATATAAAACTAAAGTTCAATCCCAATAGGAAACGGTTAGAATTTTTGCTGACTTACAGACTTGCAGACTATTTACAGACTACTTTTGCGGATTTTATACAGACTTAATTTATAAAGTATTGAATTTCAAAAATCTAAAAGCATAATTTAATATATTTTCTATCCTACCGGGTAAACATTTTTGTATTTTGATATTAACTATTTAGTGCGTTGAATTTGCTTGAATAAATTCATTTATATGAAATTTTAAGTTTATCAAAAGTTAATATTATTATTTGTTACGTCGAAACCCAGGTTCCCCTGCATAGGGGAGGTCAACGCCCTATGTCCAGAAAAACATCCTGTCTGTGGGGGTGTCTGGCAGGGGGTGAGGTGACGGGAGAGAGAGAAAGAATGTAAGAGTCAGTTGAACTTCTGCAACCAAAGAGAGAGTTGTGTGGCAGTCTATCTTCGAGTTTGATGGCTGCATAAGTAAAGGAGTTGAAACTCATCGACCAAAGAGAAAGGTTGTGTGGCAGTGCATCTTCGAGCTTGATGGCTGCATAAGTGAAAGAGTTCAATAAGTGTAACCAACGAGAAAGGTTGCGTGTGGCAGTCCATCTTCGAGCTTGATGGCTGCCTAAATAAAGGAGATTAATTTATACAGTCCACGATATTTACTTGAGTTTATTTTTGTGACCGAGCTATCGAACATTTTGGTCCAGTCTCCCGGAGACGTATTAGTTGAGCATTGAGATAGAGTGATCCATTGGATTTCCACGAATCGTTGGCTGTATTCTACCATGAGTTCGGTAGGTGAAGTTAATAATTCTAATGTGTTAGTTGCTTTCGTTTGTTGTGTTAATTTAGGTTAATTAAGGTGTTGAATTAGAGTGTTTAGTTTGACAGGTTCGTTAAGTTCTGCAGTGCATTGTTAGTGAATTTAAGTGAATAAACAATGTCTGTTTCTTTAAATTTAAAGAAGGATGAGCTAAAAGAGGTAGCGGAAGAGATGGGCTTAACCATTCCAGTCAATGCTAGAAAAATAGATTTGATCAACCTAATCAAATCCAGTCATGTCTATAGAAGCAGGATTGAAATAGTGCGCAATCTTGTGGATGATGTTTTAGAAGAAAGGAGGGAAACGAAAGAAAAATTCGAGAGGGACAAACGAGAAAGTGAAATTAAATTAGAATTAGAGCAAGAAAAATTCTAGTGGGACAAACGAGTACGTGAAATACAATTAGAGATAGAGAACATTCAGTTGGCCAAACTTGAAAAAGAGTTGGAACTTGAGAAATGGAAAAGGGATTCAGCTAAAACTTCCCAAATTAGCTATAATAAAGGAGTGAGTGATGACTCTTTGTCTTCCTCAACTGAAGATGAGTCATGGCCCAATAGTTTAAATTCTTCAACTTCTAATAAGAAAATGTTACTTCATTATCAGTTGTGAAGCCAACATCAAACTTGTGTAATCTTACTCCCGACCATTTTCCAATGTTTATAATTCAAGTTATTTTTATGTCAAATACTTCTGCACAGCAAAACAGTGCTAAAATTGACAATGTTCCAGAAAAAGGTGTTTCTAATAAAGTCAGTACAAAAGAGAATTTGAACGAATCCAAGAAATCAAGTGATTCAAACAGCAACACTTCTCGCCACCAAACTCGAACCTCTCATATTCCTTCAACAACATCATCTGTATTAGAAGCAAGTAAAGAGAAACCTAAATCTATTGAGTCTCGCAGTGTAAAACCTGTAGTTCCTTCTAAGCCTGCATTACCTGTAAAGCCTATGATTTCTAATCAACCACGTACTTCTGTGAAAGAAAATGATGTTGAGGAGAGTGATATGGAAAATTCAAATTCAATTATTCAATTATTCTTCAGAATACTGTGTTCGGCTTTGTGGTGTCTGGGTGCAGCACCA
This sequence comes from Caerostris extrusa, assembly GCA_021605095.1. Taxonomy (NCBI): domain Eukaryota; kingdom Metazoa; phylum Arthropoda; class Arachnida; order Araneae; family Araneidae; genus Caerostris; species Caerostris extrusa. The sequence continues at coordinate 75,802 of BPLR01020464.1, read as the reverse complement.
CAGGAAATGTAAATAGAGAACATTGTGGGACTATCCACAGATAAAGTTGATTTTCCATTGAGAAAAATTTGGCCAGTAGAAGGGTTTGAGAAATTGGAATTAACAGGTGATAGTGAAAATTCTACATGCGAGAAAATAATTGAGGAAAAGTACCAGATGCTACTCATGCAACTCATCATGGTGTTTACCGGCCTGAGAAATTACGAGTATTTGATTGTTCCTAAAAAACCATGAATGGAGCTACCATCAATGGTTCAAAGATAAGAGTGGACCCATCCCGAGGTGATGGAGTTAAACGAGGAGACCGTGGTGATGGAGACATCCGTGGCAGTAAAGATGGTGGCTATTCCAGTGGAGATAAACAAGGAGACTGGGGAGGAGGAGAATACCGTGGAGTCAGAGGAGATGGTTTCCATTATGGAGGAGATAGAGGAAGCAGATATGGTAAACCATCATATGGATGTGGTGGAGTCTACAGGAGTCGTTCAACTATGGGGCCGTCGAAGAAACAGAGGTGGCTGGTAAGGGAATATGCCCTGAACGGCAATGCCATTGCCGAACCTAAACTGTTCGTGTGAGAGTATAACATCTGTTACAGTTGGTGTTTAATATGCTTCAATGGTCTTCAACGTTTAATTTTGAGAATTCATCAACTACTTTTTGTGAATGTGCCTTGAAGCTTAAGACATCTAAGTAGTTTATTGCAGGGATTCGAAATCAAGTGATTAAAAGACTTTCGTGCTCATCAGAGTTGCTACAATTCATCGATAGTCTTCTGATTTCCAGTGATACCACGTTAGGTGAGACCAGAGTTCCTGGCTGGAGAAAAGTATCCTGATCAACCGATCCAGATCCTTGAAAAATAGGACGAGAACTTTTCTGAACTGAGTGATCCAGTGTTGGTGAGAACAAATTGTTTATGAAACAAGTGACTGAAATTTCATGAACTATTTATTGAGTTTAAGTAATAATTATATAAAAGTTTAAGTATTTAGGTTACATATTTAGATTTCTTAAAAATACCAGGTGTTTGTCATTTAAATTAAATTATTCAATTGATAATTTATTTATATTGATAATTTATATATATTATTATTGCTTAGTTATTCATGCATGATAGAAATTAATATTGCTGAGATATTTCTAGTAAAATCTATTCAACAAGAAAAAGTTTTCAAAAGTCTATTGAAAGATAAGAAACTTATGTCGAAGAGTAAATTAAAAATCTTTAAATCCCCTTTTGATTTAGATGGAATCTTAAGAGTAGGTGGACGTTTGAGTAATGCGGAACGTAGTTGTGATAAAATGCACCGTATAATTTGCCTAAAAATCATGCATTTACTGAGATGTTAATTTCTTATTACCATATAAAATATTTTCAGATAGGATTATCTGCTCTTTTGTGTCATGTACGTGAGAAATTCTGCTCTATAGGTGGAAAATCTATTTGCAGAAAAATAGAGCATAAATGTGTTATTTGTTCAAAGTAAAACCTATAGTGTCAACACAACTAATGGGTAATTTATCAAAAGATAGAGTTACCTTGAATTATCCATTTAATGTTTCAGGAGTAGATTTTTGTGGACCATTTTTGGTTAAAATTGGTAAACAAAGAAAGAGTATTGTGTGTAACATGTATGTATGTTTATTTGTTTGTTTTGTGTTTAAGGCAGTGCATATTGAGAGTGTTTCTGATTTATCATCCGAATCCTTTATAGCTGCTTTAAAAAGATTTATTGCACGTAGAGGCAAATGTGCTAAATTATACTCTGATAATGAAAAGAATTTTGTAGGTGCGAACAGAGAAATTCAAAAGTTTCATGAGTTAGTTATTAATCCTGAGATTAAGTTACCTTCATATTTATGTGAAGAAGGTATCAAATGGAAATTTATTCCCCTCGAGCCCCAAATTTTAGTGGTCTCTGGGAAGCGGCCTTTAAATCATTTAAGTTTCATTTTAGAAGAGTAGTTAAAGGTGCTAGCTTAAATTATGAAGAGTTTTAACTATATGTATACAAACTAAAGCAATTTTGAATTCTGACCATTGAGTCCAATTTCTACTGATAGAGATAACTTCGAAGTTTTAACTCCAGCCCATTTTTTGATTAATCGATCAATGAACGCTATTTTAGAGCCCAATTTAATTGATTTAAAATATAATGATCTTAATAAATGGCAAAGGGTAACTAAAATAGCTCAATTAGTGTGGAGAAATGGCCCCATAGCTATTTAAGTGAATTGCAACAACAAAAATAAATGGGTCTTTGAAAAAGAAAATGTAATCATTAGTGATTTAATGCTATTGGTTGATAATTTACCTACTTACAAATGGTCTTTAGGCAGAGTAATTGATATTTATTATGGTGTTGATAATAAAATCAGAGTGCTTAATATAAAAACCCAGAGTGGAATTTTTAAGAGACCAGTATCAAAAGTGTGTGTTTTGCCTATGCCAGAGTAATTTCCATTAGAGTGCTTTTGTTTATATTCATGGTATTATGTTTGTAATTTGTTTAAATTTAGTACAATGTATACATATATATATTCATTTTTCAATGACTTATTATATGTTTAGAATAGTTAATTTTGTATGTTAGAATGATTTATTGTATATTATTGAATGTTTAGTAAACATATCAATGGGTGGCGGTATGTTACGTCGAAACCCAGGTTCCCCTGCATAGGGGAGGTCAACGCCCAATGTCCAGAAAAACATCCTGTCTGTGGGGGTGTCTGGCAGGGGGTGAGGTGACGGGAGAGAGAGAAAGAATGTAAGAGTCAGTTGAACTTCTGCAACCAAAGAGAAAGGTTGTGTGGCAGTCTATCTTCGAGTTTGATGGCTGCATAAGTAAAGGAGTTGAAACTCATCGACCAAAGAGAAAAAGGTTGTGTGGCAGTGCATCTTCGAGCTTGATGGCTGCATAAGTGAAAGAGTTCAATAAGTGTAACCAACGAGAAAGGTTGCGTGTGGCAATCCATCTTCGAGCTTGATGGCTGCCTAAATAAAGGAGATTAATTTATACAGTCCACGTTTTTTACTTGAGTTTATTTTTGTGACCGAGCTATCGAACATTATTTAAAGGCTTTTTGAAACAGTTTCTAGGATTAAATATAATTTATCGAAGTACTAAATTTAGGTTGATACTTTTTATGAGTTAAAAAGAAAACAGAAATCTGGACGATCAGGAAATGATTATCTTTTTTTTTCGATTGGTGATTGTAAAGGTCTAATTTATTATGGTTTATTACTACTATTATTATTTATTTCGAATTATTTAGAGGGATTCAATTTCTTTTTGATAAATTGGTGTACAATTTATTCTTTAAACCTTTTCTCTGACTTGAATTTTCATGAATTCATAACACAGAAAAGGTCATAAAGATGGCGCTGAGGCATTTTTAAATGATTGAATTTGTAATCTAAGTTTATTTTACTGAATAAATTAACTATTGCTTTATATCATTCAAAAAGTTATCAAATCTAAACCTATATTATTGCAATTATAATAATTTTCAATATATTCCCCTTTTGTGATTTAATAAAATCGTGTAGACATGCTTAACAACGTAGAACGACATTCCAATTCTGCTTATAACAAGGAATGCAATCTTTAAAAAATGCGAATCACCTTAAAAGTATTACCTCGAATATTCTCCCCCGCAAATTCTTAAACATGAATATTATTAATTTTCTAGATATATGAGATATGATATCTCGTGTATCTACCATCCTATAACACGAGTAACAATTACGGAAGTTTATTCTCGTTGTCGGCGTTACAGTTCACTGGAGACACAACAAATAATGCCATTTTGGCGTCAACGGAGATTTTATAGGCAGTATTATATAGATAGATCTTATTACTAAACAATCACTTTCTTCATGAGACTTCGTTTTTTATAGTTTTTTTTTTGTTTAATTTTTTTGTAAAAGTGTTTATATACTTGCCAATAAAATAGCAGCTTTTAGAGCCGATATTTTACTTTAAAATTTTAAAAAATGATATACAAATAATTATCTGATAATATTAAGATGAAAAATGAATCCTCATGGGTTATATTATTATTAATATTGGACAAAAATAATAACTTTCCTCTCAAACGTCTCATGCTGCTTTAATCGCATGGATTTCATTTTCTTTAACTTTCCTTTTTTAAATATTAATTCAAATTATATATATAAAAAAATCAAATTTGACGTTTCAAAGTTTTATAACAAAAAAAAAAAAAAAGGTTGAATTCTACAATTATAAATTCCAGATGAACTACAGAAACCATTTAAGTAACATTCCGTAGGATTGAAATAAATCTGTTTGACATTACTTAAATAAAAAAAAAAAAAGATAATTAAAATTTACTTAAAATTACACATTAAATAAATTTGTTTGTTGCATGTTTTCTGACATTTTGTTGCAAGTTAATACATACAATTATTGTAAAAAGAAAATAATTTTTTTTTTAATGTTTTTTTGTAGTAATAAATAAAAATTTTAATTTCTATTGAAAGTACAAATTACGGTAGACAATATGAAATGATTATTAAATCATAAATAAACTGTCTTAAATTAATTTAAAATTTAATCATTTTCATTCTTAAATGAAATCATATTTATCTTTACATAGATTGTATTGAAAATAAACGAATAAAATTAAAAAAATTTTTTTTTTAATCTCATAAAGAGTTCTGAGTTTCACACATAATACGATCTCAATGTACTATTTGAATAAAACGTTCGAAAACAACTATATATATATATTTTTTAAGTTTGCTCTTCTTCCATTTCTGAATGATTTCACTCCATAATTTTTTTTATGATATTACTGAAATTAACTTTTAATGTTTAATTTATTTTACTATTAAGCAATTGCAAAATTTTCATTAATTAATACGTATTAAATATTAAAACAAATGTTTGATATGACAACTTAATCAAATTTTACTTCTGTTTAATTTGTTGAATTTTTTTTTTTCTTTGCGATTTCTTTACATGACTAAGAAAGATTAAACAGTTCATTTCTTTTCTTTATGCTCAGCTGAATCACTTGTTCTTTACTTTGTTAGAAAAAGAAATGTTCACTCAATTATCCAGCTTTGTTTCTATGACAACGAAAGTAATTTGATTTAGAGTTTCAGAAGTGAGCTAGAGAGGCATTAAAAAGAAAAGTCGGAACTTCAAATACCCAAGGAATAATTTTGAAATGCACAAAATAACGTTTTCTTCCATATTTTTTTAATTTTTCTCAGCATAAAGAAGTGCGTTACTACGAGTGTGTTAGAAATTAAATAAATTGGATGCTTTCAGTCAAGTTAAAAATGCTGTATGTAATTAAATAAAAATTTTCAAATCTGTAGAAAAGGAGTAAACAGCGTTTAAATTGTTGATAAGAATTTCTATGTAAAATTTAAATAAAAATGATTTGAGCAGTGACATTAAGCCTAGCTTAAGTAAGTAGGGAACAAATGAATTTTTGTTTGAAAGATTCATCTATCATGTACGAAATTTGTGCTTTCTCTTCTATTTTATAGATGCCATTTATGTTCTTCAAGCCTCATTAGACTCAATCCATTTATGAAATGGTAGTTTTACAAGTTATCTTTCAGCACTTTAACCAGAATCTGCGAAGGTTTACTTATTCTGTGGGAATAGAGGAGATATCTTCTAAAATTTGTATTTGTCTAAATAAATTTTATTGCAGCCTATATTTTTCCATGTATATCATATTAAGAAAACCATCCACTTGCATATATTACGTTTCTGAAGTCTATTTAGTGATAAATATGCTTATTTATAATTTTAGAAATTAATAAATTACTTTTATTACCAAATCCTTCCGTTCTCGATTTAAAAATATCCGTTGAAACAATAATTAAAAAATGTTCTTCTTTAGTTGAAATTTATATTTAAAACTACATTTAAAAAAAATCCTTCCAACGTTTTTCTGAAATATAAGATTGGGATGCTAAACAATATTTGAAAATGTTGATATTCCTTTCAAGTCAGACTTTTCTAGATTATAGATGCTGTCCGATGCTCTAAAATATATATTCTTATGTGATACTGTCTTTTGAAGTCACATTTCATCAAAAGATATGTATCATTACAATTTCAATATCTTTTCATTTATAAATTGTTTTGAAATATTTAAATTTCATTATCAGTGTTCAATTTAGTAAATGTTTAAATATATATATATATATAGGACCTGAATGGCCGAGTGGCTAGCGCTCTGGCGCTCGGTACCACAGGTTTCGTGTCCCGGCGGTGCCATGGTTGTTTGTTGTGGTTCGGAATCCATTTTAAATAGTAGGTCCCAGTCTAAAAGGAGCGTTGCGGGGTCATTGTTACTCTGCGTCCGTGGCTTATCTTCAAGTTACACGCGCCCCCTGGGTAATGCAAAGTGAGTACGTCTGTGCAGCGCTTGCCTTAAGGCATCCAAGACCAAGCTGTCTAAGTGTTTGCCAGCTGCATTAGAACAAAAAAAAATAATATATATATTTAAATACGTACACGTTTTTAAATAAAAATATTATATTAAATAAAAAAGAATTAATAAAATATTTTAAAAATTCTTAATGCTCATAAAACCAATATTTCATAATTTATTTAAAATGAGTTAATTAAATGAATTAGTATTAAAGTTCATTCTTATGTACCTCTTTTCTTCTGTATTAAAATTTGAAAACCTTTTTCTCCTTTAAATGTGGATTATTTGTTTTATTGTTTCTTAAAGAGAACAATAGGAAATATTAAACTACAAAACAATTAACTACACAATATATTAAATTTGAACAAAAGCTCTTATAATGAATTTCTTTATTTAAATGTGCTGAATATTTTCAAAGGTTTATACTTAATTTGTAATGTTTGCTACAAGAAATTTTCAAATTATAATTTCTGGGCTGTAAATAATTTTGAATGGGGTTCCTTTCAATGAAACTCAATAAGCTACATGTTAAATACATAAATTGCAATTTGAGATAGAAATAAAAAAAATGTGTTGATATTGGTCATAAAATCAAGACATACAGTTTTTAATTATTGATATTTTATTATCAATATAAATTAAGAATACTATAATAATCTGAGCCTTTAACAATCAACAAAACAATCAAAATGTAATTTTATGTTTCTAAAATAGCCTGTCTAATGCCTTTAAAAATTATTAGAGTATTAAAATTTGAATAAAATAAATAACAATTTGTTTTCATTTCAATGTAGAAAAACTGGTTAAAAGTAAGAGAATAATGAAAATATAAAAATCCAAAATTAAATAGTTAGTCAATGATTTAGTCGATCCATCGTAGCTTTTTAAAAATTAATTTCAAGTCAAAACAAGTGCTGTATTACCAGTTCATATATCTTACTTAAGATGAAGCTTAGCCTATTTTGTAGGATATTAATTAATTGACATTAAGAATGTTCTGAAGCATCTTTTAAGGGATTATGCACGTTATTAGGAGCAGAAGGATATGTCATTCGTTTGTTGACACTGAATCCATATTTCTGCCATGTATGACAGGATAATGTCCAGGAATAAATTGCCTCTTGTGTATCGATTTATTGGATGTTTTGTATTATGGCACATATTAGTTTACATTTTTAAGGATGGGAATTTTCTCGGATGTACTAATCCAGTTTTTTAGTTAGGAGACTAAAATATATCATCCTTTTATTTAAAACAAATATTCATTTATTAAACTATAATTCAATATTTGTTCATTTAAAAAAAAACTAATTTTACTTATTGAATTACAACGATTAATGTTAAAAGACAAACAATTTTCAGAATCTTTATTAAAATATCTATGCTTTTAGTTAATCGCGAAGAAATAATCCTCAAAATTAAGAATAAGAATTTTATGAAATCTCCAATTTAACACAGTTGTAATATAAGCGAAATATTAAATAAATTGTAGTTTGTACCATGCTATTTATTTAAACACTAGTTTCCAAAAATTAAAGAAATAAAAAATTATAATTACATGATCAAAAATGAATAAAATGTTTATAAAAATAATCCGTATACTTAAAACATAATGCTACATAGGAATATGAAATACAAATTAGTGGAGTTTCTCTCGTTTAATGTCATTAGAGAAGTGCCGGAAAACAGGTTTTTAAAGTTTTCTGTAGTTTTTGCAAATATAAACTCTATCGTGAAATTTCGAGAAAAACATATCTTAGATAGGAAATATCATTTAACTGAAGAATTACGATTTCGATCCATTGAGAAAGCGAACCGAAGTCAATCCTGTGTAGGAAATGATTGATGTGAGCTTTTCTGTAATTCATAAACTGAGAAGTCCATTTCTAAAAACAAAATCAGCTTCTAGAAGGTGTAGCCGAGAAAGAACTAAACCTACAAGTGTTGCAGATGACCTCTATTTATAGCTAACTGCAAGCAGCACTGAACCACTACACTAATCCACCTCATAACTTCTCTACTGGAAGACTAGAATTCAAATGAACTGTCCCCAATAGGCTTCATGAAGGAGGTTGTATGCAAGACGTCCAATATTGTTTTCTCTACACACAATACCACTCACCTGAAAGATTTAACTGGCACGCATCGAAGTCAATTACAGGAAAGTGAATGACGCAATGTATACTTTACTAATAAGTCAAATTTTTTTTTACAAGACGACTCAAGAAGATCATTGGTCTGGCCGGAACCAGGAATCCTTTATTATCTCCGATATAACCATGAAACAGACAAATTTGGTGAGTCCTGTGTATGTGTACAGGCATGTCTTTGGATGGCACAATGACCTGAATATCGCCTCAAAGAGACACTGTTACTGTTCAATTATACAGAGACCACATTCTTGATCCAAAGTTACATATAAGTTATGATTTAAATGATGTTCGACCGCACACAGGTACATCGCAGATAATGCTAGGCCGCGCAGAGATCGTCTGATGGAGAATTATTTTCATAAGGAGAAAATTGAAAGTATGGTTTATCAGACGTTCTCTGGTCTTGAGCATATTTGGGATGTTTTAGTGTGAAGTATAAATGCATTTAACCTGAACCCCACAACTCTTCCAACTGCTTTAATGCAGCAATGGCTTTCGCTGCCAATTGAGTTCCTTTTGAGCACGAAACATTGCAGTCGTGCCTGTATAGCTTTTTAGAGATGATCATACTCAATACTGAAGTTCATCACACATTATACTAAGATACTATGCTTTGGATATGACTACATTTTGCGTATTATCAAGACAGAAAATAAGTCCTTCGTTTTTCTTCTGAGCATAACTTTCGGATCACTGTTTGAATATTTTTTTTTGCTAAATTTCATTTAAAAATTCGTAAAATTTCACAATAGCAATTTATCAGATTTTTCCTTAATTTTTGGAAACCAGTGTACTTATTGTACTAAGTTGTAACTACGATCGTTACTCTTTATCAAAATGTGCAAAGAAATTCTAGAAACCAATAAAATAATTTAAGAAAAAATAAAATGCTTTGAAATTTTTAAGGTTTCCTTTTGATATTATTAGGAATTAACCATTTCATAAAATTAGTGAGAGAAAAAGCTACATATTAGCTATCACTTAAATGATCTTCTTTGGAGAATATGAGAAATGGTTTAAATGAACTTGGGAAGAAGTGCTGTATAAATTAAAATACATTAAATAGTACCAATTAATCGTGACTCCGAGAACTCAGTATGATATGACAGGTTAAAGCGGTTTGTTAGAAAAGCTATATTTTGAATTTAGCTAAGGTGCAAATTATTTGAATACTCCTTAGTTAAACTTCAAAGTTTTAGTGAATAAATTAAATATTTAGAAAATTTAAAGGCAGGCATATCAAGTAAACTTAATTTATTCGCAAACCTTTCCGAAAAACTATACTTAGCAAACGTCTTATACTGAAAAACAAATGATAAATCACGAGATCTTCTTTTCTCTGTGCTTATAAAATGGTCTAGTCTTCAATTTTAAACCATTTATACGGCATTAACCATTAATAAATTACTTTTTAAGAAGTTAATTAAGACTTATACAGTTAAATTGATTAATTATTTAGCAATACGCAATAAATAGTTACATTTTGTTTTGTTGTCTTAATCTGTTAGTAATTCTACCAGCTAGAACTAAATCGAAGATAAAAGTTTCAGATTCTGCATTTAGCAAAGGATATTTAAAATTGAAAACGTAAAAGTGAGCTTTCTCAATTTATTCATCCTAGTTGGAAAATATATTCTAACCTAATGCCTGTAAAACGAGTGGGTTCTAAGAAATTCAGCGTCTTTCTCTCGACCCATACATTAAGTATCAAATCGTTTATCCTTAAATGGGACATTTAAAGTTAGGATACAATGAAATGCATCTGAGCTGTTTTTACAACGACATATCCAATAAATTTGAAAAGGAAAAGTTTTTAAAAATAATTTTGCCGTTAGTTGATATCCTGAATTTCAATTCCATAACATGAGGGTAAACAACATGAGGATTGTAACAAAAATGTATTACTTTAATTGATTCAAGTATTCTGAGAATTGATTTAGAACAGTTTATAGCGAATGTTTATCCTTTATTCTGTAATGTATCTATAAAACATGAGGATAAACAACATGAGGATTGTAACAAATGTATTACTTGAATTGATTCAAGTATTCTGAGAATGATTTAGAACAGTTTATAGCGAATGTTTATCCTTTTTTTTTCTGTAATGTATCTATAAAACATGAGGGTAAACAACATGAGGATTGTAACAAAAATGTATTACTTGAATTGATTCAAGTATTCTGAGAATTGATTTAGAACAGTTTATAGCGAATGTTTATCCTTTATTCTGTAATGCATCTATAAGTAATATAAGTAGCTTTAGCTCGTAACAGGCAAATTGATGTTTAATTTCTCAGCATATGAATTTAAAATATAATCGATATTGCATTTACTCGGTAGATAAAAATCTAATAGACTTTAGAGGTTAAAATAGGTCAATACTAATAATACTACATCACAAAAATGAAAAAAACCTTTTAAAAATTAACATTATTTAAGATTTCATATTGAATTTGATACTGTTGCATGAGTAACTTATTATAATGTTAAGGATATTTAAATGTATTTTGAAAAAAAAAAATTGGTAAGCATTGTAAAAAAAAAACGTTTAATATTTTTTACAAAATGTTATTAACTTATTCAGCATAAATGAAAGCCATGTAAAATTGACATGTAAGTGAAACAATTAATCATTTTACATTTACATCTAGATTCAAAATTATTCTTTTATGATACCAGTTCAAATCCATTTTCTAAGCTTTTTTCGAGTGTTGTTTTAAAACTAAGCTTATGGTAGAAAGCCAACAAAATCAATAATAAGCCCCTCTGAGTTATTTACCCTGAACTTATCACTCTTGAAAACTTTCCTAAAGCAATATTCCTTTAAGACTAACACTTGGGTAAATATGATCAAGTGTCACAAACGTCGTACGAAAGTGTTGAAAACTTTAATACTAGAAATAGTGATATTAAAATGTGGACGAATTAACCTTTTAATGAATATTTATAGAAATGTCTTTCTGCCATACGGCATATTACTGTCTTATGTAGGAGTTGATATTTACCATGGTTCCTCTAATATAAACTACAAATTAAAAAGGATGTATCAATAATTATGTAGCATTGAAATAAAATATTTTTGTCATACATCATACTGCTGTCATATGTAGAAATGACAGTAATTGTATTTTAAATGTTATCTCTCATGTAAACTGCTGATTTTGAGAAGCCTTAGTAAGGTTTAGTAATTATCAAGAATTCATTAATTTCCAAATGTATCAACGAAATATCACTATAAAAGCGATAAAAAGAGGAAGGAAATGACCAAAACTAGAAAATACACAAATAAATGGGGGTTTTAGAAACATTCTGAAAAAAATTATTTAATTATACGCAAACGAAAGAGATTCTTACAGATTCAGTCACAGAGAAGATTAAAGTACTTGCTTGCAGAAGTTTTCTGAAATAAATGAGACCGTCTTTGAAAAAGAAAAAAAAAAAAAAATCACCGAAGAAGAATAAAACGAGAAATTGAACTATTGATCGCGTTCAGTTGAACGGGAGAGACAGAATATTTTAGTGCGACTCTTAAAACCTTATTCACTATCTCGAGCCCTGATGACTCTCTACTTAGATTAAGGCAAATTGCTTCCCTTCCCCCAAAAAAATTGTTTCAAAAGTTTCTCTCAAGTTGCTTAACATATTTAAATCTTTTACTTAAAACTGATGCACGTTACTAGCAAATGAAGATTTGAAAATTATACATATATACTAAAACTTTAATTTAAACTGCTAAAATGTTACATGAGTTCTTTTTTATGTGTTTTGTTTGTAGGCTGCAATTTAAGAATGAAATGATGCTGCATGAAAATATGTGTCACATAACTTTAATGTTAGAGAAACAAAGTAATATTAATGTTGTGAAATTGAAAAAACTTTTAAATAGAAACTGCGCAATAAATAAACTTTATTAAACATCTTGTATAACATGTAAAATTTAAATTATTTTCCAGACATTGAAGAAAGCTCAATTAGTATTTTGTTACACTAAAAAAATAATCAAATGTAAATATAAGTTCAATTTAGCTCCTTTCTTAGAATATAAATATATGCATTTTTAAAAATAAAATTAAAAATATGTATTAAAAATTAAACATATGCATTTGTAATTAGAAGCATGCATTAAAAATTAAAATTATGTATATGTAATTAAAAATATGAATTAAAATTTAAACTGTATATGTAATTAGAAATATGTATGAAAAATTAAAAATATGTATGTGCAATTAAAAATATATGTAATTAGAAATATGTATTAAAAATTAAGATTATGTATATGTAATTAAAAATATATGTAATTAGAAACATGTATTAAAATTTAAAATATGTATATGTAATTAGAAATATGTCTTAAAATTAAACATATGTATATGTAATTAAAAAATATGTATTAAAAATTAAAAATAGGTATATGTAATTAAACATATGTATTAAAAATTAAAAAATAGGTATATGTAATTAAACATATGTATATGTAATTAAAAATATGTATATGTAATTAAAAATAAGCATTTTTATGCTTTAAAAAGTAACATTTAATCTTAATATTTAATTGTGTTCATTTTAACATAAATAAAACGGTTTTACATAAATGTATATTAAAATTAATAAAATATATGCTAATATATGTTTTAATATATTAATGAATTAAATAATATAAATGTTAAAATATAAATTAATTGAGAAAATATCTAATTTGTCTTTTTGTGTAAAAGTATGCTATTTTTAAATTTTTCTATAAAATTCTATAGATCTAAAAAGAAGTTTTAAAAAATATGGTAAATGATTTCTTGATTATTTACTAAGGCTTGCCGTTGTTTGAAATAATATTACTTTCCATTAAATTTTTAAAGAAATAAAGTTAGTTAAATATCATTCTAAATGTTTTAATGTTATTTTTTAAATGGGTTTCACTTAGATTCATTTAGTCACAAATGAAAATTAAAAGTATATCTTTTTGTTCTTGGCTTTATTTTACTATCCATTCTAAGAAATATAAGGATAATAAATTTTACATTTTACATAATCAAGTGTCTCTTTTTAAATTCAGAAACTATATATGTATATCAATAACAGAAAGCATATCTGCAAGAAAAAAATTAAAAGTTTAAAAATAATTACAGTTTGCAGATTTACAAAAAAGTTTTTAAAAGTTGTACAAAACACATTCTAAACTTTCACAAGGAGAAAAACATCATGCAATTTCTTCCCTTAGCCACAAAACTATTCCTAAAACTATACAAAATATAAAATAAGGTACTTTTAAATTTGATTTATTTTACAAAAGGAAACCAATGAACGCATCACGTGAAAAAAGTTTTTCTTCACTAAAACTACACCTAAAACTAAAAAGAAACGAATGATTACTTGATTTTATTCATTCTGGAAAAAGAAAAGCATCTGCTACGAAGCCAAAACCTACATTAGAACATTTTCCCTGACTACTTGTCTTCCAGCACAAGTTGCCTCAGACACGTCCGGTTCAAGTTAACATTGAAACTCAGCAGTGCTTACTGAATGCTTGCGGATAAGGCAATGGGGAAAAAGTACCCCTCGTGCAGTGGTGCCGGGAAGATGGCCTGGCGTCCCATTGATTACATTGATCGACGGCAGGCGAAGTGAGGAGGAATTCAGAAAGGAACAAAACTCCCTCAGTAGCAACTGCTCTTCTCTTTAATCTGTGAGGAGGAATTCAGAAAGGAACAAAACTCCCTCAGTAGCAACTGCTCTTCTCTTTAATCTGATAGCAAAACTTACCCTTTGAAACTTGAACAGAGCGCTCAACAATCGAATTTCTTACTTTCAATTGGAAAAGTTCATGGTTAATAAAACGATCTATTATAAAAGTGTGCTATTCCATTCTTTTTAATTCTTTCAGTAAGGAAAGTTTGAAATATATTTTAAGAGCAGGAAATAATTTATACATATGTATAATTACAATAAGTCAAAACAGCTACATATTTCGAAATTCAACAGAAAGCGGAACAATAGAATTATTTATTTTTCTAAAAAGCTAAGAAATCTGAACAGCTGGAAAAACTTATTTCATACTTTCACTACTTGTTTTGAAAAAGATTAATAAAATGATTAATAGATTTTTTTGAAGAAAGAGCTGCCTATTCATTTTTTAGCTGTTTCATTTAGACATTTTTTAGAAATATATAAAAGCAGGATTAAATTCGTCGTATTTTCCAAATAATTTATACATATGTATGTTTTCGTTTTCAATTTGGAGTGGTTAAACAATTAGAGAAAAGAACCAGATCTTTTGAAGTTCAACAGAAAGCTGAATAATAGAATTATTACTTTTTCCTAAAAGGTTAAGAAATTTCAGCAGCTTGAAAGTTTCTCCGTGCAAATTTAATTTCATACTTTCACTATTGTATTTGAAAATGGAAAAAGTTCACGGTTAATGAAACAATTATTGGATTTTGAAAAAAAAAAGCTGCCTATTCATTGTTTAATCGTTTGTGTTAGAAAAGTTTTAGAATTATTTGAAAGCAGGATTGACTTCTACATATTTTCCAAATAATATATACGTACACATATTTTCAATTTGGAATGATAAAACAATCGGAGAAAACAGTCAGATCTTTTGACAGAGCGTTGAATTATTTATTTTCCTTAAAGGCTAAGAAATGTTAGCGCCGGAAAGTTCCTGTGCGTAAATTTAATTTCATACTTTAACTATTGTATTTGAAAATGGAAAATGTTCATGGTTTAACAATTAATGGATTTTGAAAAAAACCCTGACTATTGCCTGCCTGCCGTTTTGCTAGAAAAGTTTTAGAACTATTTAAGAGCGGATTGACTTCTACATATTTTCCAAATAATATATACATATGTATATTTTCAATTTGGAATGATAAAAATCAGAGTAAACATCAGAAATTCTGAATTTTAACAGAGTGCTGAATAATAAAATTATTTCATTTTTGAAAGAGCTTAGAATTTTGAGCAGTTAGATAATTCTTCTGTACAAATCTTTAGTTTTTCTTACGTGCATTTTAAATAACTACAAATAAATCTGTCTATTCATTATCAATTATTATATGTTAGAAAAATACTATGTTAACCAAGCTAAATAAAAAAGAAAACGACAGATGGATTTACCTTTTCTTAAAATGCGCTAGTGTTTAGTAATAGAAAATTTTCATCAAAATTATCTGCTATTAAGTAATTGTGCAACGAAAATCTTTTCATTTGATTGTTCACAGCGCAAAATGTTTAATTACTTTAGCACTGAAAAAAAAATTTCCCTTTCTTAAAGAATTTGAAAATTTAAGAGTCATCAAGTTGCTTGGGATTAATTTGGTTCTACAAATTTTTAATTAACTTTTGAATATGGGAAATATTCAAATTTCATTAAGCCATGATTAGTTCGGCATATATGAGAGAATTGTATCTTTTCATACTTTATTAATTTATTAGAAAACATTAAGGCATTACTATTTCAAATGAAAAAATAACTTTTCTTCTTACTGTACAATTGTACAGTAGAAGAATAAGTTCATCATTAATTATTTGCTTTTATAAATTTACAAAGGAAATCTGTTTATTTGAGAATATTCAAGAATAGTTAATTTAAATAAGAGTCTTTTTTATTTATACGAACCTAAGTAATTTTTGTGTATTTTTAAATAATGTGTATTTATATAGATAATGTTTTTTACGTGAAAAAATGTAAATATTATTAATATAAATATAAAATTTCATAAAAATTTAAATATTCAGAAAGTTTCGTAAATATTTTTAAAATTATAAATATTTTACAAAATATTACATAATTCAATAAAATGCCAACCGCATGAAAACTTTCTCTAGAAAAATGCCCAAATATGTTAGAGTATTTAAGAAGATGATAATTTTTGAAAGATACAAAAACTTCTCATCTTAGGCAAACAAAGAAAAAGAAAAACAAGGAAAATTACAAATTTATTTCTCATATTAATTTTTTTGTCACATTTTTTAACCACAACATTCGAAATATAACGCTTAGTAGTATTTAATAAAAACAACCCCGTTTGTTTCAACAACAGGATTGGAGATTTCTTTTATAGAATAAGACAAATGTGTAACCTTGAGCTTAGAGTACTTGAATTGAAATACTAGGAATGCTTAACTATTGAATGTATCTTAATATTAATATCCATAAGAACATATATTATATAAGATTATTACCAATATTATATAGATATATATATATATACTAATTTAAAATTTTTCTGTAAAATTTCTTTTAAGATGTTTAGATTAATTAACTCTAATTAAAATTTATTTAAAAATTTTTTTACAAAAATATAATATGCTGTATTATCACATTATATATTATGTGCAAAAATATTTATTATCATCTAAGAATGACCGCTTATCATCTGTATGTAACAAACGCATATTGATTTTGAATCAATCGATTGAATTTTTTTTTCTGTTTTTAAGAAATTAAAATAAGTTTTCAAAATATTGAATAACTAATTTAAAAAATTAGTTTATCTATGTTTTTTTATCGTAAAGACATATTTTACCAATTCATATGTTGTAAAATGGGTTTCTATCAAGTTATTACTAACTTCTAAGCATTATTACCACATATAATGAAAATCTAATAATCGAATTAAGGAATATTAGACTCGATTATTCGATTTAATTTGTTTTTGATGTTTGTAAAAAAATAAATAAATTCTTAGAAAATACTTTGACAAATTAGTTTTAGTTAACAATTCACATACTACTGTGCCCAAAAAGTAAGACCAATTTTTTTTTTTTCAAAAACTATTTATTTATTCTTCCAAATTTATTTCATCGTCTTCTAAAACGTCACGAAGAATCAATGCAGTGTGAGCTGGCGCATTCAGTGTTTTCAGTACCAATCGAGATTTGACGCGTTTAAGGCGCGACATGGAATTGAACGATCCTTTTGAAATTCAAACATCATCAGCGAGGTCTCTAATTGTAAATCGATGGTTTACAAGGGACCAAATCTTTAATTTTTGGGCGTGAGCTTCGTCGGTTGAGGTTGATGGTCGACCAGAGGGCTCTTCGTCTTCAACGTGTTCTCTGCCTTCTTTCAACTGTTTATACCACTCCTAAACATTTCTTTCCGATATAGGAATGCTCACCGAATGCCTTCTGTAACATTCTATACGTTTCCGCAAACAAAATTGAATGCAAGTTCTTTGATCTATTAATTCAGACATATCAAAAATTGCCGGAATCACTTTTAGCGTCTCACAAAGCCAAGCGTAACTCAAACACTACTGAATATTTTTGATGTGAAATTTCACACAGATGTCAAGGGCAGTGCCAGAAAAAAAAAAAAAAAAAAAAAAACATTGAAATTCCATAAGCCCCGGGAATTTTAAAGGGAAAATTTATCTTATTTTTTGGACACAGTAGTATGAAATGTTCAAGACTTACTTCTTAAAAGTGATTTGTACTACTTTTCCTCGGAGAAGGAGGCACTGAAAGCTGTTTGGGGAGGGCACCCAGAAGAAAAGTGGAGAAGCAGCCTCAAATTACCTAGAATATCACGGCAGAAAGCGGGTCTATTGTAGATCGCTTGTTATAGATCACTGCTAGAAGAGTCAGAATTTCTCTCGGTTTAGTTTTATTCTCTTAGAACCTAGATTCATAACCAGATGTCTCAGTTTGGATGAGAAAAGTTTTTATCTTTCTTTTTACTGACTTCTACTTAAATTTAGCTCTTATCAAGCGAATGCATGCAATAAATTATAATATTATTTCTGTAGTTACCAATGGAAATAACAGGCAAATACATTGCATAAGCTTTTTATTGATATTAAATAAATGTAAATATGCTAATATAAATTTTTTTGCAAAAGTTCTTTTACAATGTTTAGTTTAATTAGCTTTTATAAAAATTTATTTCCAAAAATTCTTTTTTACTACCCCATAACAATGCTTTTTAAGATGAACAGCATCAGAATTTGAATTGATAAGTTCTACATTATAAAATGCCAGCTGTCTTGGTAAATTACATAATATATTTTATTATTATATAATATACATAAGAACAATGTACATGCATTATTAGAGAATTATATGCATATTCATTATAGAGCATAGTTTTGCTTTCAATATAGTAGATTTAATTGTATTTTATCTTCAGCATTTAAAAATATTATTTTGAGAAAAGGATCCATGACCTTCATATAAATAGCAATTTGAAAAAAAAAAAAATTATAAAATACTTGTCATAGAGTATTCCAGCAGCATATCTTGTACTTTCTGAGACGTTAAGGCATTTTAAAAATGTTTTCTCTTCTTTAAATGCTTAGATGAGTAATTCAGGTATTCAGCTTTAATTTTAATTATTCAAAGTGTTTTGAATTTTTTTTATTGAAACACTTCACAACACTTATAGTGACGAATTTTAAGATCTTAATTTATGTTGTGCAAATATCTACTTTAATAATTTAAAATAGATGTGGATAACGTGATTTTCAAAGTTGATACAATGGGCGAATAAAATGTTCAGTTTAACATACTTTCTAAATATTAGAAATTGAAGAAAAGTTAAAAATTTATTTTTTGATTTTCAACAACAATATGTTAGTCAGCAGAAATAATCATAGTACATATAATTATGTATCTTTAGCTTATTTTAATGTGATATTTGATAATGCACGAGCACACCATGTTTTGGTTGAATATCCGTATTAAATGCCAAACTTGTTATAATATAACACAACTAATTTGAATTTTGTAATGTTTCAATAATAATTAATAATATTTTAATTCATTAGTCTACACAATGGAAATTATATCTACGTTTGTTCAATTTTTATCAGAATTAGAATTAATTTTCGTTATTAGTAAAAAACAAACAAATATATACACAAGACAAAATTGCGATGTCTTTCACAAAAATTGGCATGATTGGAAAGAAAGTTTCCCACCCTTGATTATAAATATTTATACCAATAAACAGAACTGAACTTTCCTAAATACTGATTAATATTTGAAAATTTTCTATTATTAAATTATAAAAATATATTCGTACTTATTACTACAATAGATTTCTCATCAATATCTGCAGATTTGGGGAAAAAAATTTTCTAACATAGAGTAATAGCAAAAGTAAATTTCTCTGTTATAAGCAATTACAAAACACATTATTTCATCTAAACATATTTAAAAATATTCAATAGAAATGGAGTTCTAATCTGTTTGGGTAAAATGTTATCAAAATTATTAGTTATCAAAATTAAATAACTACTAAAAGTAATTTTTCATTCTAAAATATAATCCTTAGAATAGAAATTTTATGCAGCACTGTTATATTGATAAAAATAGAGAACATTTTTAATTCAGAGTGGATAAAATGCTATCAGTGTGAAATTTGTAAATATATATACTAAAAGTTTTCATTACAGAATTTTCCAAATAGTGTAATTAGTTTATATCCTCCCCAATTTTAAATTACGAAAGTCATTACAGAAACGGAAATGAATTGGAATCAAGAAACGAGAAATGGAAATGAATCACAACAAAGGATTCCATATTATTATTATTCTAGCTGAATCAAGTAAAATTCAGTAATTCTGTTTTGTGTGAATTCAATAATAACAAAATCACTACTAACTTCAAAAAAAAAGTTTTCCTTTAAATAAATAATTAACAATTATAAGCAACCACAAACTTAATGCAATATAAAGGTCTTCAAAATTGAGTTGAAGAAATGAATACATAATACTACTAATTGCAGTTCTTTTCCGTTTAGGGACCGATTTTTTCCTCATATATAAATACCATCAAATTGTTACAAATCATAAAATCAACGCATCTTAAATCACAAAAGATGTATCAAATGTTTAAATTCAATAAAAATAATAGGCTTAAATACATAGGGAAAATAATACTAATGAGAAGAAGTAACAATAACTGCAATTTAGTATAATAAAAAACATAAATGTCAAATTTAAATCAATTAAAAATGAATCTAAATTGTACGCGTGAAATCAAAAATTTCTTTCATAAAATGTAGAAAATATTTCTAATTTTGAATATAATAGAATGAATTTAAATATTGACGTATAGTACACTACTGTCATTTATTACGGCATTCTGTATAACCTCATATATATATATATATATATATATATCATATCAATCATTAATACAATTTCTTGGAACAAGATGTAATTTACAAAAGGTTGATTACATAAGAGGTCATGCAGAATGACGTAATAAATGACAGTAGTGTACTGTACGTCAACATTTAAATTCTTAGTTTTACATTCAAAATTGGAAATATTTTCAATATTTCTGAAATAAATGTCTGATTTCATGCGCACAATTTAGATTTTAGGCTATTTAGATATAAACTATTTTGATTTAGATAATTTACGTATAATTTTAATCTTATTTAAAAACAGCATTTATGTCTTATTTTGTTTTAAATAGCAGTTATTATTATTTCTTCTCATTAGTATTGTTTTTTGTTCGTTACATGCATTTAACATATAATGTTTAATGAATTAAAACATTTGCTTCATCGTTTCAATTGCTCTTGTGATTTAAGATGATTTTATTTTTATGATTTGTGACGATATATATATATATAAACATAAATAGAACAAAAAACAAAGTAAAACAGAAAAGGGATGAGTTAGTGGCTTTTGCTGTGCAGAATTATTGTGTTTCTACGAGTATTTGCTATAAACAAATTGTATAGCAAAACCATCATAGCATTGTCAATATAAAAACTTTGAAGTACCTCGCATTCAGTTCCATCATTCCATCAAACAGATCTTATCCAGGTGTCCTGAAATGTTCTGTTTGCAACAGGAAATATACAGGATAACCAAGTAACACTTTAAATACTAGAATTAACCAACAGCACCGGCACAATCTTAAAAGTATGACCAAACTTCTTCCATTTACAAGGCCAAATTCCATCATTTTAATGTACATAGTTTCAATCGATTCTTTATTCACATTATTGACTGTGCCTATGACATACAAAAGACTACTAAAAGAAAATATATGGGATAAACTTTAAAATAATCATTCCCTATGGACTCAATGATCTTTTTTAGTAATGTACAAATTTTTTTAATCCACTGTCTCGTCCATATTTTCCTCATATTCAACAAAAAATTAATAAAGGTTTTAGAGGAAGTGATAAAATTAAAACTAAAAGTAAAACTTCCATTTGTTCTGATTACTTTCTTAAAGATTTAAAAGCTTTAGAAAATTCTTTTAATACCAACTTTTCTTCGAAATCTATTAACATTTTATATTTTCTCCATAAAAATAAATACAATTTCTCTAACTTCTTAAAAATTATGATACAAAATATTTTCCCTTTAAATTATTTATTTTCGATCTTTTCAAACGCAGAATAAGTAAATTTATCACCACCTAATCCTACATTTTAATTTATTTCACTATCTATTTTCAACACCCTGTTTTCGACAAAATTCTTTTAAAATCAATGATAACCAGAAACTCTTTCCCAAAGTCATTACAGACATACAAAAAATATTGAAATATAACACCCCGTTTAGTAGGACAGTTTGAATCATAATTTAAATTACAAAAGACACATCCTCTTTCAGAAAAAAAATTTACATGCAGTTGCAAGGATAAAAGTTTTCTACATTCCTTAACACAGACTCTGGTCATATAGTAACCGGCAACATTAGAATTGATGACTTGAATCTTAGAGATATTTTCGCTAAAGGAACAAAATTAAGAACAACTTTCAAATTTAACATTAAAACTCTTTTACAAAAAGTATTAAGCAACACAGACACATTCCGCCTGAAAACATTTGTATTCTCCTCCACTACCATTGATTTCTTCATCGAGTGGAAGTAGAACATTTAAAAACAAATAAAAATTGCAATTTAAACCAAGTTCCGCCTTTCAAAACGTGCCACTAAATTAATATATTTGACAAAAGAAAACAATTCAACTTCTCTATCAACATACTTACGTTCTGGAACTCCAATATCAATATCGAAATAAGTCGAAATATCACCATTAATCAACTGCTTATAATTATTTCCATCTGTATTTACAATATTTTAAAACGGCAACAGAAAAAGAACTTAGGAATACGTTTTTGAAAAAGGGTGTCTCAGAAACATTTTTTCACCAGTACTTTTTTTAATTTGTAATCTCCAAACTCCGTATTGTTAAAAAATTCCCTTAATTTATAATTTCCGTGAATTCTCTACTCTGTTTACAGTCAGTAAGATATAATACCGAAGAAACATATTTTGATTGTGCAGTTGTTTTATAGAGTAAATATCGAGTAATAGAAACTCATCACCGTTTATGATAATTTGCCCATTAAGAGAGGGATTGGGTGAAGATCAATAATTTGTATACGTAGAATAACTGAGTGGGGTGATTTAATGCTCACTTCAGGGATTCTTGGTAATTAACAGCGTGGAAATGGTGGTGGTGTAGAAATTGATGAAGTGATTTACTGTTTCTTGGAAGAAATTTGAAAAGAAACACCCAACGTAAGCAAAATTGTAGGAAATTGTAAACTATAGGAAAAATTCTAAACGATAATGAGGTGGGAATATACATATTAAAAAGTAATGGCGTAGAAATGTTTCAGGGGCCACTTTTTTAAAAGAGTATTCTTAAATTTTTTTTCTGTGTTGCTGTTTAATCGTGGTGATGATACATATGAAATTAATTCTGTGCAATTGATTATGATGATATTACAATGCATTTTGATACTAATATTAGAGTTCAAAGGTATAATTCTATTGACAGTCAAGTGAAATTATTTTTTATTGTCAAAAATATTAATTTGTGGGGAGTTAAGAATGTTAATATTGATATCAAGAAATCAGCTTGAGAGTTATTTTTATTAATCGTTTTTAAAATAAGCTCTATTAGATAAATGTCATAACAGATTTTGTGAAAATTTGTGTGGTTGAAAACAACTGAGTTTTCTACATACCTAAACACTTGTTTGTAAATTAGACAATACTATTTTCCGAAGTAAAAAATATCTAGTATATAGGAATATATGTATACCAGCATTAATATGAAATTTTTTATCAACTACAGTCATTCGTGGTTACAGAAAAATATTCTCTAGTTTCCTGACAGAAAACACCACAAACTAATTGTATCTGGAAGATACGGCCAATGTTATTCTTCCATTTTTTACAAACATCGGTGAGTCTCATGTACATCATTGTATATCCCGAATCCACCGACGAATAATAAGGGGAGGACGGTGCCTTTCATAAAGTCTTTTAGGAGTAACTGTCCCGTATTTGTGGGCTGTAGGGGAGAAACCTGAAAGCTCCCACGAGATGATCAGACTACCGAAGCTTTACACAAGTCACAATCGGCATGTTCTACGAGAAATAGATCCCACTAACGGAAAAATGTCTTAATTGCAGTGTTACTAACAATGAATAAAAAATTTTTTGTATTACTATGTTTATAAAATATGAATGAATTTAAAAATTAAATATTTAAATAATTCTTTACTTTATTAAGAACATTTTTTAAACTTGTTTTCTATTATTTCCTATGAGACAATA
Source organism: Caerostris extrusa (assembly GCA_021605095.1). Lineage (NCBI taxonomy): Eukaryota > Metazoa > Arthropoda > Arachnida > Araneae > Araneidae > Caerostris > Caerostris extrusa. The sequence goes on along the minus strand of BPLR01020464.1, from coordinate 51,678 downwards.
ACATTTAGTTGAATGCAAATCTAATATTTTTCTAGATTGATGTATGTTGTTAAATCAATATGTATGTTAAATCAATATGTATAATATATGTTGATAAATCAATAATTTAATAATTAAATCTGTTTTTGTTTATTATGCTTTACGGTATTAAGCATTTAGACAGTAAAAAATAATTCTGATTTTTGCACATCAGTAATATAAATTTTTGAAAAATTCTTAGGTTTGCTCCTAGAAAACTTCATTTGATTTAGTGCAAACCGAAGAACAAATGATTTTTTTCTCTAGATTATAAGTACATACTAATTAGACATTCTGAACAATTTAGTGAAGAGCTGTTTATAGATTTGAATTGTTGACTTCGAATAAAATAAAGGGTTTTGTTAACCATATCCTTTAGAAGATCGTATTAAAAAGGTGTCAACTATTTGATGGATGGAAAATCGATTAGGACCCGTAAAAGAAATAGAGAAGCCAAAAAAAAAGTTGATTTTTGTGTCATACGATACTCTGAGTCTTAGTATCAGAAATATATTTTTTGGCGTCTTTGAATAAAATATCTCTATAATTATAGAATAAAATTATATTATGCACTTTTCATGTTCAACATAAGGCTTTTTGAGGCAAGTTTCACAGCTTTAAAATAAAATAGTTTGTTAATGATTGAACAGAAGTTTGAAATATTTTAAAAGGAATTATTTTGAATTATTTAAAAAAATTACAGACTTAAAATGAGAGTCCTCGACAATTTAATACTTTTTCTAACATATATTTCCCTTTAAATAAAGGCATAAGAGAAAATAATGAAAAAGGATAGTGAAAAAAAAAAAAATTAACAATGATTTGATAATTCAGGATCAAGAGACCAGACGGATGCACAATTAATAGTTAATTTAGTTATAAGTTAAGAGAACTTGTAAATTAAGTAAATTAAAAATCAATGCAAGTAAACAGAGCAAAAGAGACGGGACGACCATTGAGACTTGAAATACACCTTGTTAAAACTAAGCAATTTATAGGATTTTTAAAAGATGAAATTCTTTTTCCCCAAATGCAGATTAAAAATAAAAAAGCAATTGGATTAATACCAGAGAAAATGTTTTGGTTAACTAATATGGAATGGTACAAGTATCAATGCATTATTTGAATGTTAAGACTTAATTCCATGAACACTCTAAACGAAAAATAAAAGATAAAACAAGACTGTTATTGATACTGTATATCCTCCTGCTGAAATACAGTACCAGTTATTGAAATTAACCAAATAATCTCTTACACGACGCTGAAATATATATAAATATTTATTTTTTAATTAAAAATTATTCAACTTGACAAAACAATCTATCCAAGTCCTCAACACTGAAAAAAAAAAAAAAATTCGCTTTATGCCAGCATTGATAATATTTTATTCAAATTAACAGTATTTTTTTAAATGTAACTTTATATTGTATAGGTCACTATTTTAACTTGACGAGAATTACAAAACTCATGCACGATATTATGACAACATTTGTTAAAATGAATTTATTTCATTTGTAAAAATATGTAGAACTAGTATGAATTTACGGTATGAAATCTTTTATTTCCTAATTTGCCAATATATATCAACATTACTTTTTTTTTGTATATCCATTAAATATTTATAATTGTTTTCTTGCTTGCTGAATTTCTGTCGATATAAAATGAATAAAAAATAATAAAACAAAATATGAGCGTCTCTTTTCTTAATTTAAAAAAATGTTTTTAAAGTTTAAATTAAATGAGGTAAATTGTCAGAATTAATATGACAGGTAGCAAAAAATGGTCAAATAGAAAAATTCCTATTATTATTATACGCTGGGCAAAAATAAAGTAACTTAGAAATAATTAGTACTAATTAAATATTAAAAAAAAATTGCTGATTAACAATATACATTCATTTGGAAAACTCTTTTGCCAATTCGAAATATTTAATGACGTCATCGGACCAATCGATTATTGTATTGCAACGATTTCAGGAAAGTAATATTCTGAAAAACAGGAATATCAGATGTAGAAAATCTGCAGAACTTTTATATTAGAAACATTTTTTATTTACATTGGGATTCATTATCAATTAGTATTCTCTAATTTAACTAAAAGATTTCTTAATATGAAATTTCGTGATAGACAACAACAACAACAAAAAAAAAAATTTTAAAATCAATACAACTCATATAAAATAATCGAGAATTGCTAATATTGTCTTTATTATTAAGTTTAAAGATTTTTCTGAATTAGAATTTAAAGTAATAATAATAATAATTCACCAATTCTTTTGTTATTATAAATAATGTTTAATAAATATATCATATTTAAAAGGAAAACGTCGGCAGAACAATGATGTTTTATACTTCTAAAATCATTTATGTTTTTAATAAATCCTTAAGCAAATTTTAACAACTGTATACTTTCCATTTGTAAGTAATACATCAAAGGAAAAATTTATTTATTTATGCAACTCAAAAGAGAAATAAAAATGATAGAAAGTAAATAGATAACAAAAAAAAATTGGATAATCTTTCAATTAAAAAAACTTGTTTAAATAAACAATATATTTGTAAAATAAAAGCGTCTTTAAATGACATTGACAATCATTTTTTAAAACAATTAAGTTCTGTGTGAAATGCAACTAAAAGATTAATAATTAAATATATAAAAATGTGTTTCTTTAAAAATTAAAGTAATTACAAAGGTATTTATAAATTTAAGAAATCATTTCTAAGAATGAAATTTGAGGAATTCTTTTAATTTGTTTTGCACTTGCGTAAACACTTGTGCAAATTTAAGAAATCATTTCTAAGAATGAAATTTGAGGAATTCTTTTAATTTGTTTTGCAATTGCGTAAACACTTGTGCAAATTTAAGAAATCATTTCTAAGAATGAAATTTGAGGAATTCTTTTAATTTGTTTTGCACTTGCGTAAACACTTGTGCAAATTTAAGAAATCATTTCTAAGAATGAAATTTGAGGAATTCTTTTTTAATTTGTTTTGCATTTGTGCAAACGCTAATGTTCCTTTAACAATTTTAACGACTGAACTGCATAACAGTATTAAATGCTACATGCGCACAATTTCTTTTATTCTACATATGCAATAAAACTAGAGATTGGTTTGTGTGTTTTATTTCCTACAACTAAAAATAAAAATGCAAGAAAATTTTTTTCCTCCAATTCATTACGTTTTTATGTGGTCCGTAACAAAAAGGAAAAATGGTTAATTAGTTCTTTTTAATTAAATGAAACTGAGATATGATAGCTAATTGGTGATAAAATAAGAAAAGAAGCTTTTGAAAATCAACTAAATGTTTTTCATTTGAATTCACATTATTTGTTAATGTATTTCTTTTTTAAATTTTAAATTATTTTTGTATTTTATACACAGCATCAAACATTTAAATACCATATTTTTAAGATTGTGAATTTATTTATACGAATTATAGAATAATTAATTTTATAAAGTTTTGAACATTTTCGCAATGAAATTTATCTGGAATTAAAATATTTATTCTTTATTCATAATTTTTTTTTTTTTTTTTTACAACGCCAATTAAAATTCATGGCAATGTTTTCAGAAGCCATGCAATACAGGGTAAGAGCTAATAGTGGATATAAAACAAATAAAATCCCAAAACAAACTTTCAAATATTTTCTTAGAAGATACATTTTAATGTACTCACAAGGTGTGGTATTTATTGCTAACAAAATGATATATTAACAATGCAAAACTAAGGTATGCTATACTTTTCTCTATTCGACAGCTGGACATTAATAAAAGATTTAAAAAGAGGAAAATATGGTAAACATAAAATAGTTTTTAGAGGGAAAGGGCTTTTTTAAACAAGGGTTTTTTTTTGAGAAATTTTCAATGAAGTACTTTCATTGAAACCTTTTTCCCACTTATATATAATAGGATGATAATTCGAAAAAAAGTAGGATTTTCTTTTTGTTACTTAAATAGTTAGAAAGAAACATAAGTCTCAGATGTAAGCAATTAATTGATCAGGCGTAATCCACATTCATTCATATTATTCCATGAGACACACTGAAAACAGTCAAAGATGACCAGGAGAATTTTATATTTGCAATAATCACAGTTGATATCGTTCAATTAGTACGTTAATCTAATTTACTAATTTACTAATTAGTAAATTAGTTACGAAGCATTTTAAAGAGTTTAAAAACATTTTAGGCAGTGAAATATGCAAGAATTTAAATGCCTGCATGAAAAACAATCCCTAATTTGAATTACAGTTTTCCTCCATCATTTTACTTCCCCACTCCTTGAATTTGCATGCAAATTCACACCCAGTTAATGTAATTATTGTGTCTTACTTCAATAGATTTAGAAATTTTTGATAATTATGTTAAGAAATCTTTTCACTGTTAGTCTGCAATTTATTTTGTTACCTTTGTATAACACGGCAGGTGCTAAATAATTCGTTTGAGATTTAATGCTTAAATCAGCTTTAGTGTCAATTAATTTGAAATGCTTCTTTAGCTGCATGTCAGTTAGAGAGGGTTAAGCCTAGATTTACTAATTGATCCGTTTTCCTTTATCAATTAAAAGAGTTTCAGATTTACCATAATTTTTTTTTTTTTATTTTACTAAGAAAGTTGATTGAGACGTAAGCAACTAATTAAAGAATAGTATAACTGGCTTCCGAAGATTATTTTCCAAACAGTGTCCAGTAAATTTAATAGATTTAATTTTGCTGTGCAAAATAATTTGCAAATCTACATACTTAAAAATCATAAGTAACTTTTTTGAAGCTATTTAATATTGAAAGGTGTTGGTAAAAATTATGGCAAAATATATAGAAGGGCATTAAAAAAATCAAAATTTATTAAACATAAAAATATATAAATAATATAATTAATATAGTATAAATAATATAAAATATAATATAATAATATAAAAATTGTACGGAATAAATATATGAAATGTATTAAAATTTTAATGGCGAATTGGTGGTCTTTGAACTCTGAGCTGCCGTCCCAGGACATCCCAAATGTGTTCTATCGGATTGCGATCCGGTGAGTTAGGCGGCCAGGACATTAACTGGAATTCAGCATCATGTTCCTGGAACCACTCCAACACAATTTTAGCCTTGTGATAAGGGGCGTTGTCCTGTTGGAACATTCCATTTCCAGCTGGAAAAACAGAGGTCATGTAAGGGTGCAACTGGTCCGCAATGATGTTCAGATACCCTGTAGCATTCATGGTCTGCTTTACCACAACCACGGGTCTCAGAGACGCCCAAGAGATCGTCCCCCAAAGCATAATACCGCCACCACCGGCCTGTTTATGACCTACTGTACATTGAGGGAGCAACTGTTCGCCTGGAAGACGGCGTATCCTGACACGGCCATCGGCGTGATGAATGACAAACCGTGATTCATCTGACCAGGCAACTCTCCCCACTGATCCTTGGACCAGTCACGATGTTCTCGGCCCAGCGCAGGCGCAGTTGGCGATGACGCTTGGTTAGCAAAGGCACACGAGTGGGACGTTTGCTGCGTAGCCCTATATCCAACAGTGTCCGCTGAACAGTGTGCTCCGATACTATTCTACTTGGCCCTGCATTGTATTGGGCTGTCAGCTGAGCCACTGTCTGGCTCCTGTTTTGCTTCACCATGCGAGACAGTCTCCGATGACCTTTTTCTTTGATAGCGTGTGGACGTCCAACACCATGTCGTCTACTGCTGGTTTCACCGTCATTCACCCACTTTGCATATGTACTAACAACTGTAGTTCGCGAACAACCCACGAGTCATGCAGTTTCGAAATACTTGTTCCGAGCCTTGAGCCATTACAATCTGCCCTCTATCAAAGTCGCTTAGATCCGCAACCTTTCCCCCTCACACACAGAAGTAAGTGAAAGAATGATTCTTCAGACTCTCCAGTAGCAGTTAAATACCACTTCCACCTGATCACGTGCCTTCCACGTCATCCAGGCGAGTTCATTGCAAAATGTAGTGGTGGCCATAATGTTTTGGCTCTTGAGTGTATAATCCTTAAAAAAACTATTAATGATTGATATACTTGCTTAAAACTATTTGAAGAATTTAATAAAGGAATATGTTTCTGTCGGCACAATTTATTTTAGTTTAGTTTAAAAATGATTTAACCAAATGAAGTATAAAAGCATAAAAACTTATACTACTGTAAAAAATTTGAACAAGAATGTATTTTATAAGTAGACAGTCAAGAAATTGTAGAAAAGGGGATCAGTATAATGAAACCTTAATTCTACTTACAGGTGATTCATTAGCAAATATCAAAAAAAGAAGACCTCACAGGTGTTGTGCAGGCAAGTAAAATGCATGACTTCAGCTCCGCAGTGCAAGACTACATATATGGCTAGAATAAACAATCTGGATAACTTTACGTTTGGTAGAATGATCGTCAAGCTTGGAGATGCGACGACGCGCCAATTTCGGAGTTCCTTTGTGGCCATGAAAAACCTTCACATATTAAAATAGAGAGAGACGTAGTTTGACAAGGGTAGCCCAAGAATTTTGAATGGACAAAACCCATATTTGAATTATAAGTATATTTGGTTTGAAACCCCTCCAAGCCACGGGACACTTTTAAGAAAGATTGATATTGGTTGGACAAGCAAAATAGAACTAATGGATGAGATATATATCCTCTTGCAGACAAAAAGATATCTATATCAGAAAAAAAGGTAACATTATTCTGCAATTATATACAGCACTTTGACGACAAGTATCGTGCTTTACTGTGACCAAACGCCTTTATAAAGTTTATTAATTCGTCTGCCGTCTTGAACTGCGTATCTTACCGACCCATTGGCGGCACCGTTTAGATGGGCGTAAGAAATACAGGGGCCTGACATCTGATCACTGGAGTCACGATATTTTTACAGAGGAGAAACATTTCAACATCCCAAGTGCTTTTCAACACCAGTTAAAAACACAGAAGTTTTATCCCCTGACATCAGAGGAAGAAACAATTAAAAGCAGTTCTGCCGTGCTCATCTAGGCAGACATCAGGACAAACGGGTGGTATTGAGCTGCAATTTTTTTTACTCGATACTCCCCTCACGTGTGTCTATTCCGAGATACCATTGGGGTAAACTTAGTATTATAGATGAAAATGCCAGGTCATATCTGAATCATGCTATTAAGGGGCTTCTGGAGAGTGAAGATATCACTAGAATGGATTGACTAGTATATTTTCCTGATTTAATTATTTACATGTTCCATACAGCATGTGTAGCATACTTTGGAAAACATCTTTTGGTCCTATTATATCTGCCAGCGCGCATCCGACAACTGACTGAATGAGGATTGGGCAATCTTGCCATAACAATTGTTGGATAATCTGGTGTTAAGTGTGGAGAAAAGGCACCAAGAAACTGTTGGAGTTATACTGTTTACTAAGGAATACTCTTCTTACTCTTTCAATAGAACCTTTCATTTTATTTCATACTGAACGAGCTCTATTCATTTATTCAAAGTATAGTTTTCAATTTTGTCTTTTTTTATGTCTCAGGTCACTTCTTGCGCAAAGTTAGAGGGAAGGGGAGGAGAGGAAGCCACTCATTACTTAAATGTTTCGTACCGGTGTATAATTAAACAGTAGATAAAATTTAAACAAATACGGAAATTCAAAATAGCTTACATCAAATAATCCACACTTTTAAATTCTTCCATTATGAACAAAAAATTTGACTGAAATAAATAAGTTCCGAAATCAACAATAACAATGAAGTTCATTAAACAAACGAAAATAATGATGTAACAGAAATCGTTTTCAAAATTATTTAGAAAGATTTTTAATGAATAAGTTGTATGCAAATCACAACATTGCACATTTATTCCTCGTAATGAAACTTGCATACAACTTAAAAGAATATGAATTAGAAATCTGAGTATCGGAATAAAAATGAACACATTTTTATTTCTCACGATTAAATTTTCGTGATATATCTGAAAAGAAATAATTTTAGAAACTAATATATTTATCTTAAGAGGCGATGATAAACGTGGCTGAATAAGACAAATTATTATGTTTGTAGAACTTGAATGGATTTTTCTCCTAGGATCTTGGTGGGAGGATAAAGCTCTGTAAAGCAAATGAAAACTTATTTAATACTTAATTTAAAAAATTTATAATTATATAAATTATCCATTCCACGTTAAACAAATGCAACTCTATTTCAGTTTCTTGAAAAATAAGTCCCACGCAAGATAGATCTTGAATCTAACTGTGCATAGAAAAAAAGATAATATTGAATATTTTGTAGCTAGTTAAAAAATTATGATTTCAGAACATCGAGTTCCATTACGAAAATCTTATGCACATTATTCGTAAATTTATTGTGTAACTGAAACAATTTCAGTTGCACAAATATCTTTTAGGCAGCGATTTTATGAATATTTTACAATATTTCTGATACTGTTTCGAATATATCATTATGTCAAACGGAATGAAAAACTGACATCTCCAATCAATATAAATAAATTTATGTTGAGGGAATCTCTTAATGGACCTGAACTAAACAGAATGTTGCGAAAAATTAAGATTTAAAAATTTTATATTTTAAAGATATCATTTAAATATAATTAACTATTATTATATTTAATATATAATCCATTTTAATATAGTTACTATTTTATTTCTGGATGCTCTAATAAAATATAATTACAATACATTAACAATTTTGTTTGAACATTCAGAATTTAAAAAAAAATGTTCTTTTATTTAAAAATTCTGTTATATAGATAAATTACACCTTAATATAAATATAGTATCGTAGAAAATAAAAATATTTATGTAGTTAGTAATTGAAAAATGCATGATTTTAATTGAAAGGGACTATTTTTGATAAATTACAGGTAGAAATAATCCCTATTTATAGATAGAAGTTTTAAACCGTATTAAAAATTATTACGATAAGGATTCCTGTTTTAATGCATCTGCTGTAATTAGCTCTGGCGTTCAGTGGTCTGAAAGACGGATAAAAGTTGTTTATAGCGATAAGTAAGTCATTGATGTATTGTGTTAAAAGGTCATTACAAAGCGGAAATAATGTATTTCCGCCTTTTATGATAGTCTGCTTTAAGAAACAACTAAGTAACGATAAGGGCTTAAAGGGTAAACTCTGTGTATTCATTCCCCTCCCTTTCGTAATAGATACAGGAACTTTCAGTTTGGCTTTTCTTGTTGAATTTCGGATAGAGTTCTCTCAGTTAGCAATCCCAAAGAGTTATCCATCATGCAGCAAAAGGCTATCATTCAAAATATTGCGTTTGAAATTACTATTGTGAGCAGACCAATAAAATGGTAAATGATGTTTTTCTAATTCATTAAATAAAATTTACCATCCTTAATTCTGACACAAATGAAATAGAATTTTTTATAATTTAAAAATACAATAACGCATTTATTAAGCATTGTATTAATATACTTATTATTGAGATAAGGTTAATCTACATAAAAACGTAAAGTTATTCAAAATTATATATTACTGAAAATTTTGAAATTATTCAGAAATGGTGATTTTTTGGTACTCCTCTTAAATAAAAATTACGTTTAAGTAATTCAACATCAAATTTGGAATGCATGTCAGCAACATATTTATTGAAAATATTTCACTTCAATTTAAAAATGACCGTTATTAACATGAAAATATTTATGATTACGTGACATTTCAGTTCCATTCCAATATATGCATGCTATATACGCCCTAGTTCTGCAATGGAGAAATAATGATTCCATTGTTCTATTCATGAAATGAGGTTCATCATTATATTTAACCAATGCTGGTACACAATCAAATGAGGCTTAAAGCTTTCTAGAGATGAATACATGTTGAAACTGCATAGCCTTTATTATCATAATAGCCAAGCACGTAAATTCATTCGGTTTCATGAATCTGCTAAACCACATATCAATAGCTGTAATCCCCATTATATTTCGCTCTATAGTGACACCATTTGGTAAAGACATAACTAACCAACTACTAAGACAAATAGTTCTTGCCTTATTTAACCGGATATTAAAAGCGTCAGCAGTCTCACCAACGCATCCAACGCGACTTCATAAGCAGATTTCCCATTATTACACGGATCAAAATTTCATTATTGAATGGTAACACTAATTTAAACTAACAACTTTATAGGATGCAGTTTGCCAGAGTTTAAAAAACAAATACAATAAATTTGTAAAGATATGCTTTTTCGTATTTATATGATAAAAAATAGCATTTCCATTTCATACCAAGAAATGTTCTCTTTATCTATAGTTAACAGGCAGGTGAGCTGGAGAAAGAGGTATTAATTTTGACTTAAGTTTCTTCTTTTGAAAAATTTTAAAACTTTCTCAAAAATTGTAAATGATACTATCTGTGTCCTACTATGTGGTTTAATAATAAGAAAAATAAAATTAGAGTTTAAAAGGAAAACGGTTTTGGATTTTCGAATACAAACATTTTTACCCAAGTTATTAAGTACTAGAAAAGATAGGTAACAGAATCAGCATTACTTAGGTTACACTACACCATGGATGGTATGCTACACAGCACCAACATTTTTCCAACACTGTTTTAAACGAGCATTATCTGGAAGGTTTGCATCGTGCTGTCTTTTTTGTCAAGTCAACGGGAAGACTTTCTGTCCTATGAATTTAACGTACGCATTCACGGAATAGACAAAACAACATTCGATTCTTCTTTTCTTGTCAAGTCTCAAACCTAGATACCTTGTTCAGAAGTCAAAGCCTTATCCTTCAGATGAATCCAGCTCTTTTTTATGACATGAGAGTCAGAATACTCCCCATGTGCCCTCACTTCAAGGTAATGAGCATTGGAAAATAAATGTTAGCAATAAAAAAAAAAAAAAGACAAGCCCTTCTCCCTAATGTTCTCTGAGAGCGATGATGAAGTCAGTTCGTATTCCGTTAAAACAGATTTCAATTAGAAAAGATTGAGTAAATGAAATTTATTTTAAGTTATGGCTTAATACGATGTAGTAGCGTTCCAACCACTTTATGTTAGCAGATCTATTGTTTTTAATTAGATAGTTGGAAAGTTGTATTGGAGTGGGGTCAAATTTGGCCCGTGTGAAACCCTAAGTATATTTGCTGAAGGGTTAGAAATATTATAATATATTCTTATCTTAAAATTTTAAAAATAAAAATAATAGAATAATACTTTCTTTGTAATGTGTTTAACTTGCATATTCCTTAAATGATTCGTATAATGAATGGGATTGTATTAATTTATCAAGAGAAATAAATAATTTTGTAAAATAATTTAAGCAAATACTATTAGCTTTTTGAATTATTGAAGTATTAAAGAATATTTAATAAATTAATTACAGTATAAGGAATTAAAAGGCGTTTAAGGTAACAAACTAAAACAAATAAAGTTAATAAATTTTACTTAACAAATAAAACTTAAGCAAATAAATTTTAAAATATCATATCAGAGATTCTAATTGTTATTAATTCAATTGAACATAACAACTATAGATAATTAAATACTAAATGAAGTGAAACGCAAATTTTTTTTTTTTATTTTAATGTTACTAATCCTCTTTTGGAATCGGAAGGCTTAATTAAGAGCAAATGAAAAGAATACAATCAACAGTAATCCGGTGGAAGGTATACCCACCATTAGTTGATTCTATTGTTATTGAAGGCAGTAATAAATACTAGATTATTAGTATAAGATTAATTAATTAACTTCATATAACCAAGATAAAATTATGCACTTGCTTTAGCTCCCGAAAAAAGGCACAATCTATTTCATTCCCAAATTGTCATTAATGTGCATTTTGTTTCCTTATTTCCTTATTTTAAATCAATAAAATATCATACAAAATATTTGAAAATTTATTTGAAAAAAATATTTGAAAATATTTGAACTTTTTACAAATTAAAAATATCAATTGATTTAAAAAATTGTTTCACTATTGTAGACAAAACACCTTTAAAATTTAATCATTAACTTTCAGCTTGTGAATTCGTAGTCTAATGTTAACATGTGTAGCTGGTATGTAAAACACAGTTCGAATCCAGTAGAAGGAGGTTGATATACTAAACGTTGCACTTATATTATAAATTAAAGTTGCGATTTAAGTAAAAAAAGAAGTAGAACAGATAGTTGCAGCATTAATTAAAAATATTATTTAAGGTGTTTATAACCTTCACTTGCTCCTTGCTGGTGGCGTCCTTTTTAATCACTGGCAAAGTGTTTTGCATTTGCAGTTATACTATCTAGCGGGAGTTTTTCGGATTTTCTCCCGTAAGGTACCTAAATGCTAAACTGTTATTTCTGAAAGTCCTACTGAAAGGCAATAATTATCTTCTATCCTTCTTTTTAGGCTGTTCATATCTTACTTATACTTCATATCTTACTTATCTCTTGAGAAAATATGCTTTGTAAGTATGCGAAAAATCTTCGCTGTCAAAAAATCATTCTCTTTTAAAGTTTAATGATTTTTTTCACGTCATCATTTTATTAACTGGCTCTAAAAGGTAATAATTCTTTTTATGAACAAACAAAAATGTATTTATAATTTTTGTCTTGATTAATTTGTTTATTTCAGGAATTACTTTTGGCAGATTAGCTATGAAAAATTGCTTTTTATAATTTCGATTTATTAGTAATTCCAAAATATTTCATTTCAGTTGTTAACTTTATTGAACTTTTTAATTTTCAGAGCATTAAAAACTTTTCTTCCTATGAACGAATCAAAGTTATTTTGTCCCATTTTCAATCATATTTCGATAGATAAATCTTGATGCTATTTATTGAATTTTTGGGTATGTTTTTTTATTTTGCACATTAATAATATATAACATTATACTACTTGTAAATAATTTTTCGCGTTCTCTAAACAAAACAAAGCAAAAAAAAAAAAAAAAAAATGGTAAGAAAAAAATTATTATAGAGAATGTGTGTGGAATTTTGATTTGAATTAATCACCTTTTCATGAGAATGATTGACAAAAAAAAAAATACTTCTATTTCTATTAATTAGTTTCTGTCAAAATGTTGGTATTAATACAACTACATTTTACATGAAATTTTTTTTTCTAGCATTTGTAAATTTGTAAATTGTTTTTATGTAAGTTTGTAGTTGACATTATTTTTAAGAGCAGTAAGTGTAAAAACAGATATTTGATTTACTATGAATATTGTTGTTTTCTAATGAAATTTCTGGATAACTTCCATTGCAAGACAGTAGGTGACTAATTTTATTTAAAAAATAAGTTTTTCAACTTTTATGCAAACTGACTTGCTATGCAAATTACTGGTATTTATTATACAAATTACTGACTTGCTGTGTCACAAAAATTACTGGTATTTGTTATACAATGAACATCAATAAGAATCTTTCGATAATCCTTCTTTATTAGTCTTTTTTATTATATTCTTCATGTTAACGGCTTTCAATGCTCTTAATAATGCTCTTACTGATCTTTTCATTTAAAAATGCCTTTACGAATGATTGTTGCAATCAACAGTTTTTTAAAAATTAACTACTATTATAAAATCTCTCTACATTCTTTACAAATCTTTACAAATATTCTAAAAATGCATCACGAATTATGAGATTAACTAATAAATGAATGAACGATTAAAATATTTGTTTATTGCATTATAATAATAATGCTGAAATGAATCAAAGTTCTATCTATACGCTACTGTTTGGAGTTCATTTTAAGATCTTACCATTAGATCAAGAAATAAAATTTTATCTTAATACTAGTTATGTTATCTCTTGTCACAGTAATGTTCATAATACAATCCATAAATATCAGAGATTGAAAATTCTATTAAAGAATTAACTCACAAAATAATTCAATAGCATTTAATAATCCGAGGTTTAAACCAAATACTATCAAGAAACCACATGCAGTAATAAAATAATAAAGTCGTTTAAAAATAATTACAGTTACCATCGCGGTAATTTGACGAATGTTTATTCTAGGCTTTGAAAGAAAAATATTACTTAAAAGCATATTTGCAATTCATGAGATTATTTATTTACATTTGACATTTAATAATGGATAAGCCACTGCTTTTTTTCATTAAGAGCAAATGCGAGGCAAAAACTCGTTTTGAGTTATTTTTGATATCATCGTAAGCTCTTTATTTATTCATTCGCTTTGGATGTCGACATTAAAATGAAACCTTTCGTGCCTTTTAATATTTTTTTTCATATTTTGGAAAGAGTTTATCTCTCCAGGAGGATTTCACAGCAGCTTCGGTCCTATTGATTTTTGTTTCCCTTTTTGTATTCATGGTGGAGGGAAAATAAGCCAATAAGCGACTTACATTTTTAAATGCCTCTTTGGGTTTCACAATTTCACTCTTCGGATTTCACAATCCATTCTCTAATGGCTTCCGATAAACTCTATTGATTCTAATGCAGCATTAAGTTTCATTTTTTTAAAAACAGATTATGGAAATTTACAAATGAGAGCAGTTTATTAAATTCAGTTGGCAATCTGACATTTGTTGATTCAGTCAATATGTTTTTTAATTTAATCTTTTATGAAACAGCGGTATTTGTAATGGTTAGCTTTTTTTCTTTTGTTTTACGGCATTAAAAAAATTAATTTAAATAAAAAAATAATAATAATAAAATTAAAAAATGAAGCAATTTTTTTAGTTTCAAGTAACAGAATCTGTTTTATTCTACTGTGTTATGCTCCCTACTGAAATAAAAAATGAAATAGAATAAGCGACTTTTTGGTGCATGAGTTTTCGGAGTATAAATATTTAGTTCCAAAAAATAGTTTACTGGGTTAGTATGGACTGAAATTAGGATATAAATTTCGACAATTAATATTCGATAATTAATTAATTCGATACAATTTCGACCAGCAATTTTTTGGTCGAAGTTACTAATTCTGTTTTTATACTATTACAAAGTTATTACATTCTTTTCAAATGAAAATAGCAAACTTCTATTAACTCTTATCAGAAAACTTGGCAACAAATCATATCTAAGTAAGATAAGAGTTAATGAGAAATCGTTGCATTTATTTTTTATATTAGTGAATGTCTAAAACGTTTATTTAAAAAAATAATAATAATTTTAATAGACGTTTCTAAGCTCTTTATTAAATGCAGATACCACAATATGAGTGTTTTTATATTCACTTTCTATCATCATCATCATCATCATCATCATTGGCGCAACAGCCCTTTGGTGGCCGTATGCCTATAGGCAGATTTCTACACAGGATATATTTTCTGTCTTGTCAGCTCTACGCCCAACGCTCTGGAGACCGGGACTGTTATATTAGAGCGGGACCTTCAGCTTAAAGTGGATTTCATTACTTTCTATGGTAGTACAAAATAGAGAAAAACACCACCTATTTACAGTGACGTTCAAAATTAACAGAATTTTCAGATTTGGTCAATTATCTCCAGAAATACTGGACAGATTTTAATGAAATTTGGTTTGAACATATATTAATAGAATACAAAAAAAAAAAAAAAAAAATTAGCAGTTATAATACACACGCATGCTCGTGCGTTACAATAATCGAAGTCAGAAGTTATAAAAGATTGGTTACAGAAAAGAACAAAAAAGAAATGTATTAATAGAGGGTATGGCCCCCTTTTGTACATACTACATGCTTCACACCATGATTTCATACTGAAAATAAGACATTTTATGAATTCCCGTGTCAATTGATCCCACTCGTTCAGAAATGCTATTTTCAGCCCCTGGATGATTCTCAGAGGGATTCTAGTTGCAGTTGACTTACCCAGAGCGTCCTGGGCATGCTCTATAGGGTTTAGATCTGGAGATTTGGCTGAATAATGCACCTGGCAAATATCTTCACTTTCCACAAAATTCGTCGACAAGCTCTATGTGGCCGCGCTTGTCGTCCCTTAAACTGCATCTCCAACTGCACCTCTTGAAAGGCAGTCACAGTGCCTCTTTCAAAGACGTGGAAAAGTGTGTTGCCGTGTAACACGATGCTTGTCCACACCATGAAACCTCCGCTGCTATAATGGTGTATTTCTCGGACAGGAAGGGTAGGTAGCAGCAGTCTCTTCATATAAAAGTATGTCGAAAATCATTGATTAGACAATCGGGATTCCTCTGTGAAGAGAACAGTCTCTCATTGATGCGTGCTTCAATCTCTATGATCTCTGCACAACACTAAATTGACTCTCCTGCTCACAAAACCGAGTGGGACGCAAACAGGCCTCTCTCACGAAGCCTTCTAGTGAAAGTAACCCTCTAAACTTGCATTCACGTGGCTGTATAGAAATCACGAGAGAGCTGAGAAGCTGTAGCATCCCTGATATGCCTCGCTGTAATGTACAAATAGCGAACCTATTTCGGCGTCGTGGCTCTTGGATGACCTTGCCCAAGCTTTCTCTCGATGAATCTGGTATCCTGAAATCCATAAGTTGAGCACGACACTGGCTTTTACATTGAAATCTCTACAAATTTGGATTTGAGACTGGACTGCTTCTAGCCTCCCCCAGAATTCGCACATCATCATTCCATCATCGAAACGTTCGTGGTTACTTATTTTTATTGTTTGAATTTTAATTTAACCAATTGCTGCAAAAAAACAACAACAAACCCAAGATATTTAGGGAGGTATGCGGGGAAACGAATGCCACGCGCCCTAATAAAACATTTTCCTCTAATAACTTCGCCCACACACATGTATATGCTTATGTATTCGATACACAAGACTTGTACTTTTGTTTCGAATCAGTAATATTACATTTCGTTCAGTTCACTTCATGAAATTCAACAAAATATGCAAATTCTCTTAATTTTGAACACCAGTGTATTTTATAAAAATACTGTTACTTAGATTATATTAATTTATACGACAATATAGTTTATTATTAATCAGAAAATAAGTACAATTATTTTTAATATCCTGACAAAACTTTATTTAATGCTACTTTTGTTTTCTAATTAATGAAAAATTAATTTGTTTAGTTGTTATTTTTTAAAGCTGCTATCCAAAATAGCTTTATAGTATAATACTTTTCAAATAGAAACTGTGTAATTGGAAGTAATCGAATAATAATAAAAAAAAAATCGAAAGTATTTCAGCAGAAAGCAATCAAGTCTTCCTTTAATATCTTTTTTAAATCAGTCTTTTAAATTATGGTACAATTATTTAAATAATTGTTAAAAATACTTAAATATAATTTACCAATGCCTCGCATTTGGATCAAAGATAATTTGCTTCTATTATACCAAATATGTATCAGGTTTAACTTTTGTTTTCTCTTATCTTGTTAGATTTCGATCAATGCTGTTTCACTCCTGAAGTCCAACATACTAACAACCAGATTATTACTTTAACAATCATCATGGATTTCAACCAAACCACTCCAGGTGCTTTAATATCCGAACGTTATTTCATATATTTTGAGAATTAGGTTTTATTACTTGTTTTGAAACTACGATTTAAAATGAGTACATTTTTCTGATCGTAATTACTAATTCCCTTTTTTTGGCATTCTAGTGAAATTGATAGATGTATATTTACTAGATTTAGTTATCTAATGAGTACCTAAAATATCTACAATTTCCGAATTACTGGTAACCTCTCTGCAATCCAACACTAATTAAATTGCATCTCAATAAAATTTATAATGAAACCATTAATCTTTTCAATTTGTTTGAATGAAAACTTCAACCAGTTTTCTAATATTTTATTATAAACTTATTTTACTGAGTTCTTTATGAGATAAAGTTGGTTTCTTTATTTCTAAGGTTGTTATCAATAATCATATTAACTTTAGAAAAAAAAAAAAACCAATTTTTTATTTAGATTGCAAGGAAGTATGTAAGAAATTTAAGTACTTTACAGCAGTATCATTATAGATAATGTTTGGACTTTGGTGACTAGCGACCGGTTTAGTTTATCGCTCTACGGTCATTTTGTGCACACTTTTTAGGCTAATTAGACCAGGACCTACAGTTTAACGGGGATTCCGAACCACTAACAAACATCTATGACACTGCCAAGATTCTAACCTGAAACACCAAAGGTCAGAACGCTAGCCAATTGACCACCAGGCCGCGATTTATCATCGGAGAATCCCCTACTTTTCTACTACGATTATATTAGTAGCAGATAATAATGATAATCCAAAAATCACAAACAAACATCCATGAAAATTTGGACAAGCACACACACTGGTCGAAAACACGTTGTAAACGTTAGCAGCTCATTAAAACAAAAATCTGTCAGTCAATCATAGAAAATGATTGCCCACCCCCTTACTAAACTCATCCTAATGGCTATCAAATTTCAGACATCCAGTGGACAATTCCGTGAATTGATCTACGGTAACCTAAAAGAATTGGCAATATACTTCGAAACATTGGCGACTTTTTTTGGGAATGCAGAAAATTAAATCAAGACATCTTTATAGGTAAAATGGCAATGCGAATTTTTTCTAATTTATTAAACAATATTTTAAGTGGTTGCAATTCATCAGTAAGCATGTTATTAATTTACATATTTTACGTCAGACAGTTTATGAACAGTACAACAGCGTAAAAAACATTTTCAACCATGAATAAATTCGCCTACTACGAAAAAGTCACCAATTGTCTTAAAACTTCATCGGGTAATTTCTTAACGAATAATGATCCAATTTTGAATTTTTTTATTTGATCTAGGATTTGTATTAGAAGTATAACTGCCAATTTCAGTGAATTTGTATTCAAATAGTGGCCGTGCATAGGCGAACACACGCACGTATGCACGTATGCGTATTTTGAAAAAAATATATAGATAGATAGACTGATATTAATGCATTTAATTTAAAGTAGCTTCTGTTTAACTTATATTATTGTTTACTGTAACAAAAGAAATATCTCTAAGCCAACGTATCATTGGCAGTAATAAATATAGATATTTGATAATTTAGCACTTTATAAATGTAACCAAATAAGAATTTGTTTCTTGCAAAGGAAAATCAAATTAATTTCTTTCAAACAATTTTATTTAAACTTTTAAAGAAAGAAAATAAAATATTTAAAAACAAAATAATAAAAACAAATATAATACCTCCTCGTCAGTCAGTATTTGAAAAAGATATATATACATATTTTCAAATACCTTCAGCTCTAAAATGTAATTAATTTTGCGGTAAACTTATATTTTTCTTATACGTATCTTTTGAAGACCCTGGTAGTTTTTTTATAAGTTGGAACGAAAACTTTTCTTTAAAGTTAAGCTTAACTTTGTAACCGATAAAACTTGTCCTTTAAATAATTCATATGGGCATATTCTTAAGAAATTACTTAAATATGTGCTATTTATATTTGCTTTTAAATATTACAGATGTTTAAAATACACACACAGAAAGCTTCAAAAACTTCGTTTAAATTCAAGTTTAAACAAGATACGAACAATTTACATTGCGGCGATAAACATTCAAGCCTAAGAAGCCGCTTTTCTGTATTTTCTTGATCCAATTGAATACTCAATGAACAGAACAAGCAGGAAAAAGGTATTTCTTCTATTTCTTCTCAACGAATTTATTTATTCTGCCAAGTTCTAAATTAATTTAACTTCGCAACTTCCAATGAAAAAGGCGAAGTGTGTATAGCAGATTTTTTGTTTACTAGAATCAAGTAAAAGAGTTTGTAAAGAATTTAGTTATCCGAGTTCGTATTTTACAATCTCTGAAAAGGTGTGGGAACAATACAAGATTTGGTTATAAAAGTCAGGTTTCTGTGTGAAGCTTTTCTAACATATTCTTCTAGTATAAAAATAAGTTTAATCAATGAAATGTCTGAGCTTTATTGCTTACAACATAGAGTTTTCTTTCGGTACATGCACTGAACTGGCTTTTTCATTTAAATGAAATTTGCACAGTGTAAGTTATACATTTAAATAGAAATAATTACTTTTCTAAGTACTTTTTAATAGGTGAATAAAATATGCAATAAGTTATAAAATATTTTAAAGGAAAAATTACTTACGATAAATATTTAATAATTGCTGCATAGAAAACGTTCTTTATATTGGTATTTATATTACTATTATGAAGCCCGACTCGGGGCTCAGTGGTAACGTGCACCGTTGCTGAGTATTAGATCTGAAGTTCAACCGCTGGCAGCATTGTTGTAGACAATGTTTCAAAAACGAGGAGATTCGATAGTGTTCGTGATATTCAAGATTTTACCTCGTCAGTCAGACTACCTGGTGGGAGTTTTTCCCACTAAAAGTCCTCCCGGAAGGCACTGCCCCCCTTCAGCGACTCAGAGCCAAGTCAGACTTCTACCTACAGGTGCTCAATCAAAATAGAAGCTACCCCTTTCCCTCCATCCATGGGTAGACTACTCATAGAATGCCTGTCCCGTGTTGCGGGACACTGAGGATTAGTCACAATACAACTATTATTAAAATTCCATAAAGTTGGTATATAACAGTTTATGAAAAGTGTAATATATTAAGATTCTACAAGAATAAAATGCAGTGAAGACACATTATAACATATCATTGAATGGTTAATTAATTCGCAAGTTTTTTTCTTCTTGTTTGTTGTTCTAGATTGATTTTCATACTCACCCTTTTATAATTCTATTCCATTTTATTGGTGCGAGAAAATGTACAAACTGGAACTTTTAGTAAAAACATGGGGGATTCAACGATGATTAGTCCCTCGTTGCCAAACCTTACTTTCCCGCCAAGTTAGTGTTCGCCAAAATGACGGATGGTTCTTCAATCTAAGTAACGTGTACAGTAACCCTTTTTTTATGATTGGCTGGCTGTATTATACACTAAAGGTCCAGGTTTTTTTCTAAGGAGCTGCCCGATCTCATTTTAAATGTGCATTCGACCAGTATATGTGCTTGTCCAAATTTGCGTGGGTTTTGTTACAGAATTTTTGGATTATCGTTATAATATATTACTAATATAACCAGAGTAGAAAAGTAAGTTTATATTTTTATTAATTAATTAAATATAATAATAACTTCATAATCCTTTGTATCTGTATTTAATTACTAAAAATGAAGTCTAATAATTTATTATTTATATATTTAGGGTATTATACATATTTTTAGCCTAAAAAGTAAAAAAAAAAAAAAAAAAAATATTTTATTATATAGATAACATTCTTGGTTATACAAAAATTGAGTTTACATGTATTGAGTTTCTCAAATATGTGCAAGTAAACTACATATTCCGATTTAGTGATTAGCATATTGAACTTTTTCACCTAGGGCGCCCAGTTTGAAATCAGCAAACTAGCTGTTAATTCCAGTTTAAAAGCCGGTGATGAGCGAGTTAAATCTGTTAAGCGGAAAGTTTTTTATTGCGTTCAAGAATGAGGCTGCGCACACACGGATGTTCTTTCTGGGGGCATTTGTTCCTAATTACGGTAGCATTAAGTATCAATGTAGCTTTTGTAAAGTGGCCAGACAGTGAATTCATGGGCATAAAAGCGTAGAAGCTTAAATATTTGCCTCGATAAAACAAACGAAATGCTATTTCTCCTTTCAAATGTTATAAGTTAAAAGAATGAATATAAATTACATGTTTAATTAACAAACTTATCTTTTGTGTTTATGTTAGAATCTCGAGTTTAACACGTGATATTAAAATAGTTCTTTTTTCCCCAAAAATATTTTTGTAACTGTGCAAGATATTCTAATTAAAATGTAATAATTAATTTTAAAATCTTTCATTTTGAAATACGAAGCGCGACAGGATTAAATAAATTTATCTTCGGTTCCTTTATAAGCATTTTTTTTATAACATTGTATAAGCAAGAAAAAAGTTCTAAAATATCACAGATCAAGTTAATAAATAAACAATAAGTGAAATAAATATTTGAATAATTTAAATTAAAAGCCTTAAACTTTCGCAATTTTAGCTTAATATTTATTTGAAAACCTCGAGATTCAGTTTTCTAATTCATAAGCGTTCGATTCCGGATTAAGGTGGAAAAGACTTGAAGGAATTTTTTTTTCTCAGGTAACTGGGATAGATTTCAAATTTAAAAGTAAATATTTTAAAACAGGAAACTAAAACATTTTACACATAAACAACATATTTTTTTTATATAATATTTACAATTTCATCTTTACCAAGAAGGACTCTCCTTAATCGTAGATGCATATCAAGATTATATCGTTTTTCATTTCAAATAAAGTATTTTTAAACTAAGCAAGTTCTTGAAGAATACTTTTGATTTAATATGCTTGAAAATTACACTAAATGGCATGAATAAAATACGATAGATCTTTAATAATTTATAGTTTACAATAGTAATACCTCTTTCCAAGTATAAAAACCTACTTTACAGTAAAATAAACGCCATTGTCTTGCATAAAACAATCCAATAAAATTTATTATATTATAGAGTGTATTAGTTCTTCAGACACTCGAGGTTGGCTTGATTTCACCAACTGTCTATTTTTTACTCCGCAATCACATTAAATATTAAGGTAATTTTTCGTAAATATTATGGTAGGTAAAAAATACGATTTTTCTTATTTATAAAGTAAAACTTTTGAGCATCGTTTTCGAAAAATGCATTAAAATAAAGAAACTATCTGCCTTATTATTTTTATTCGCTGATATTAAATCGTGACTGCTGCGTATATAAAAGAATCTCTCTTCCATTTGAGTAGTTCATGACAAATTCCAAGAAAAATCTGCACCAGTTAAAGTTAGCAAGAGAAAGAAAAAGAAGTGAAATCAGACGTCTAGTTTTCGCATATTTTTCCGACTTCAACAGAAAATTCTAAACAGAAAAATCAATCTTAACAGACAGTTAGAAGAACTGAAAGTGCAGAAATAAAAAAAAAAAAAAAAATCTGTTAAAAGCAGGCAAAAACTACGATCAAGGTATAAAATTAATATAGATATGACTTTTCATCTCTTTCATTGAATGGTAAATTTATTAATGTCGTTAGCTTTTGAATAAACCAGATGTTAACAAGACATATTTCAGAATTTCGATAAGACGATTGACAAATATATCCATAGCAACTTTATAAACAAATAATGTGAAGAATTAGAAGACATAGTTTAATTGAATTGATCGTTCTAAATCCCAGTTTATTTTTTTTTATAAGACAGATTGAATTTTACAATTAATTCGATTCTGTCTTTACTGATAATTTTTTAAAAAATTATTTCAATATAATTTTGTAACACAATTTTAAGAAATTCTGTCAAAGAATACTGTACTTGAAAAGTTGCTCCTCAATTTGAAACCTGTTCTTTTAAGGTTAAATAGCTAAATTTATATTATACTAATGCACATAAACTGGCGTTTCCCGGCTTCTTTTATAGCAAAGAAATAAGTTAGAAAACATCATCAATAATAAGTTGTCAGCAAACTTTTTGCGGAATTCAAAATTCTAATGTACAAACATATTAAAAACAAACCATATTTTGATGTGCACATTACTGGAATTGAAGAACCACCGCCATTTTGTCGAAACTGAGGTTTGGCAATCGCGAACTTGGCGTGAAACTGGGGTTTGGTGACGAGAGACTAATCGGAGAATCCCTTGTAAGTCGGGATTGTCATTGCCGTGAAATGTTGCAGGGGAGCTAATTAAGTACAGCAATACTGTCTAGGATATCCCAAACAGGCTAAATCAAATTTTAGTTTAGAGAATTCATTGACAACTAATAGGCATTATACTTTTCACAAAGGTCTCCACCAACGGAGCTCTGTGGTCTATAGCATTATATTGCACCCTTTGTAACATTTTTTTTTTCACTGGAAGAGTTTTTGGCATTTCATTCCCATGAGAGAGGAATGTATGTTATTTATGAATGTAGGATGAATGTATGTATGCTATTTATGTTATGAAGTATATAATAACCCATCACTCAAATTTGACGGCAAACAACCAATATTGTGGGTTATATTGCATGCAATTAGTGTTTTGTATTAATAAGAACAACCTGTCACTCAAATCTGTTAGCAGATATTCGGTATTATGCGTAATGAGCCTCGGGAAATTCATGAATAGTTGTTTCGACCAGTGAAGGTCGCACATACACCGTTTGAATATCAACTATACCATGAGTTCTTCTATCGTGATTGGTGATAAACCACGATCTGAGAAGTGTCTACTCCAATGAGAAGTTATGTAAGCTGATCCCTCCTTCTTGACGAATTATCTTAAAAATAGTTTTTTTTTTGTGAAGAGGGGAGAGAGTTCTGCGACGAGTCGATTAGAAGTGTTTCTTTTTTCTCTGAAGTGATTGAATAGGCCGGAGTCTCCGCCTATTTTTCAAAGTAGTTTCGTTTATCACGCCATGTGATAATTAAGGTCTGCCGCAGACCAGGCAATTATATTCGATGTAGACTCGAGAACTCTCTAACCTTGGAGTGAATTAATTATACTTGTGATTTAATCGTGCACTTGTGATCAAATTTTATTTTTAATTTTTCATATATTATATGTATATGTCTTGTTATTGTGATTGTAAATAAAAAATTAGTATTCCGATGAACCTGAAAGTGTGGCCCTCTTCTTGAAGCCGTTAAAGGTCTAATTTAGGCCGAGACGTTACACTATGTAAAGACGAAGAAATGTATCGAAAATGGCATCTCCCTATCGTCATGGGATGATATACAAGTCAGCCCATCTACACTTATACACTGGACACACTAAATTTATCTCTTTCATGGATACGAAGGAGATAATAGCCTGTTCCTTACTTTTTCCAGAACAATCTTTGCAAACAATATCTGGTTTCAAAATGTCTATTTGCAATCAAAATGTTCCTTTGCAAACAAAATCTGGTTTCATTGAGGTGTGTGTACCCCTCACTTCCCCCGCCCTCATCGAAATGATACACAATGCTCGTATACAGCAATCCTTAGCGAAGCCTTCTTCGTCCCGTCGATTTCACATACCAGATTTCCAGTGACTGCTACAAAACATGATTTTAAGTGGGTTGGAGTAGTATAGTGCCTCCTTGCAGTTAGCTTCAAACAGCGGTCATTTTTGGCACTTGTGGCTCTAGATCATCCTCGGATTTACCTTGTAGAAGCTGATTATTTTCTTATAAATGCATTCCACACATTATTAATCACAGAAGAACTGATATCCAAACATTTACTACATAGACATCACTCTGGTACACTGCGTCCAATGAATTGCCATCGTAATTCTTCAGATAAATAATGTCGAATACTCATATCTTAAACACGATTATCTTGAAATTTCACTCCCCAGCTTCTGCTTGCTGTAACTGCACTCTTTAAAGGCCTGTTTTTGAAATGTTCCAAAGAAGTTAAACGACAGAAGTTCCACGAATTTGCCTATCACATTCTGCAACATTACGTATTTTGTAAAGCTACTGCATAATTTATAAGAAAATTTATTTTTTCCGTGTAATTGCAAATTTTCTAACTATTTCTTAATTTTTGGAAACCAGTTTATAGTAAAAATACGTAAGTATGTAATGCAAATGCAACAAATTTATATAATTTCTTTGATTTTTGGAGCACACTTGCTTCTTAAGCCTGGTTTTTGTTGCGTTTTTGTTTCTAATTTTGTGATATAAGTGCTCTTAACGTACCTTAAGTGCTCTTAAACGTACTTATATCAACTCATACTAAAAAGTTAATTTGTAAAATGAAAATGCAGAGTTTAGAACATTTACAGCATCAATATTTGATAAAGAGTTAATAATCCAACATTTATTAATTAAATATAAGCCTTAGGGTCTGATAAATGATTGGGATAGAAATGTAAGGGAATAAATTTAAGTAAGGCATATGAGGCGTTAAGTTGTCAAAGGTTTATATAAATCCCAATGTCTAATAGATCATGTTATTTCTCTCCATTGGACGCTGAAGTCTCCTAATGTTTCTAAGTTGAAACCTGCTTTTTTAAATGTGTACATGAAATTTTCTAAAATTCTCTTATCTGCTTGTAAAATGCTAATCTGCCCCAGGTTTTAAAATATTTTATTGCTCATTTTGTAGACGGTCCCACATTTGTGGATCAGAAAAACTCAGAATAGTGGAAATGCCAGCTTCAAAGTTTTTTGAGTTAGTTAAGAAAAGGAAATTATCTTTTGTTTTGTTCATTTAAAATCCATTCGTTGGAATTTTATTCTAGAACAATCATTTAAATCGATTATTTCAAACGGGAAATGAGTTAAATATAAGAGCAGCTGAAAAAATTGTTCAAATCTGTTTTCACTCCGAAGACTCCACTATTTCAGGATTTGTGTTAAAAGATTTCATAATTTGCGTTTGACGAATTATTTTAAAAGAACACTACTCATGAAAAAAAGTTTTTAGTGATGAAATGAAATGCATATAGGTATTATAAAAACAAACGAATTCAGTAGGTGAAAAATATAAAAAGGTGTGGTTCTTCTTTAGAATTTTAGAACTAATTCAGATAAGAAAGCAAATCATGGATAATAATTTTGCACTCAGGTTATTAAAAAAAACATTTGAATTTTGAAGCCTTGTAAATTTTTTTCAAAACTCAAATTAAATTCTTATTAGTCATTCAAAGAAATTTTTCATGTATTGCAAACTTGTCAACTTTAAGTGAAAATACAATAAATAGTACTAAATAGGTGTAACTACTTATTTACTCATAATCTTTTTTCTTTTTACCGAAAGAATACATAGTCATAAAAGGGTTGAACATGTTCTCAACCTATGACCAGTCCCACAGATTGGAAGAAAAAAAAAAATCTATAACCCATAGATTGGAACAAAATATAGAATATCCAACTTTATCCAAAATACATTCATCGAGAGAAAAGGATTATACATTGCATAAGGCGCAAGCTTAGTACTTAGACTTCTTAAGTTATTATCATAAGAGGTAAAGAGGATTGCCTTCTTAGAGGAGTTAAGGTAAACATCTATATTTTTGAACTGTGTTGTATACAACTATAAGAAGAATAAATCTGAACACAATAGAGAAGTATGACCAAAGTCTAGTTAGCTTATTTTATAATAGTTCTAAGTGATTCCTGTAACGTCTTGGCCTATACTAGACCTACAACGGCTTCAAGACGAGGGCCAGTTTCAGGTTCATGGCAACACTTTAATTTTTATTTACAAGCATTATATATATACACATAGAACTCATTTCAAAGAAATGAAAATTAAATATATAAATTAGTACTATACACAAGAGCAGTTTACTCTAAGGACGGAAATTTTCAGAGTTCTCGAGTCTACGACGAATCGAATGCACCCAGACTGCAGTAGAACTTAATTATCACACTGTGTGATACACGAAACTACAAGGCTCACTTTGTAAACAGGCGAAATCTCAGCCTATTCAGTCACTTTCCACAAAAAAAGAAAACCACACTTGTTGACTCGTCGCAGAACACTCTTCACTCCAAAAACATTCCTTTAAGAAAATCTGTCAAGAAGGGGGATCAACTTCCTTCACTTCTCATTGAAGTGGACACTTCCTCAGCTCATGGTCTATCCCAATCACGATGCAGCAACTCATGACGTAGTCCATATCCCGTTCCATATATCGTTCAATTACAGAGGGATATAACAGACAATCGCTAATTTCATGATGTATCATATTCATGACACTGCTTATCTGCTGTCAGATTTGAGTGACAGGTTGTTCTCATTAGAACAAAACATTAATTACGTGTAGTATACTACACTGCTTATCTGCTGTCAGATTTGAATGATATATTGTTATTATGCACTTGTTAAAGAATATACATTCTTTTCCCTGGGAACGAAATGCTATATTTATTTTCGTGAGAAAAATGAGGCATTCTCATTGGTCACATGGACAATATCCAATTAATGTCATGATCGCATACCATCACATCGACATCCATCCATCCATCCATTCATCATCACATTGACCCTTATGGCATATTTTACTTGAGATATGCCAAAGACTGTATCTTTACGCTTTTTTTTGCCTATATCAGACATATACAGCATTTTCTTGTTTGAGGGCAAATTTTCATCAGGTCTCCGGAATTAGGGACCAGAACAAATTATAAGATAAAATAAATCAATATTTAAGAAAGTAAAATTTCTTCATAATTCATTTATTGATAATGCAATGTTTTGTTTTAAAGTTTCATAAATTTTATAATATAAAGTACTACTTAATAATTTAGTGTTAATATTAGCCTTGTACTTGAACTACTACTATTGTATACTTAAGGATAATAGAATGTAACTTTCAGGTTTTCCTCCATTATACTCGTCTGAATTTTTATTTTATTTCATTCTCGGAAAAAAAAATATTTACACATGTGTTATATATAAATGACAAATGAATTTTCTTCAAAAGTCGAATAAATCAGTATTTTTTCATCAAATAAAATTTATAAATATTTGTAAAAGCAATGCTGCTAAATTGGGATTTCAACAATAAATCCGCTTAAAGCTTAATAATATTCATTGATTTACACAGCATCCATCGGATGTGCGAATATAACAAATGAGATGTCTTTGTTGAGTCGGCAAATCAAGAACCAAGTTGCTCATAGTGTTATAGTTAGTGCTTATAGATAATGTTTTCAGTTATCTCTATAACATTTATATTGTATATGTTTATCATTTAGAGTAGATGATTGCAATTTTTAGCCTTACTTGACTTTGTAACTAACTTTGTTTATACATATTAAAGCTCTTTTTAATAAACAATTCTTGAATCAATTGTTCAGTTCGTTTAAGTATTCGGTGATATCTTACAAAACATACTGAATCACACACTCATTCACCATCTTTTACTTGCCTACTTGTGTTTGCTTTTATGTCCATAAAATCTACAACGACTTGTCTCAAATCAAAATCTTTTTTTCTCTCACAACGAATTCAATTAACTTCGCTGAAACAAATGGGTCAGAATCAAATCAAAAGAAATAGAGGTCCGGATCTGGCCAATGAGCCAGATTGCCTAGTTGCTATTTCCAGCAACGAACGAAAATGTGCTTATAGAAAATAACTACACTGACATCAGTGAGTGCAAACATTTTTCGTATGTGGAACTGCTGCTTAACTTTTGCCTGTTTGATCAAAAATGGATGCAACACAGAATAGCTATAATATATACAAACAAAATGTTGATATTTTCTCTCTTATTGCATCTAAAATGTTCTTCTTGTTTTTATTTATAACAAAGTTTTTAGACTACTAGAGCACCTGTACGTGCTCACTATTCGGCGAATATGAAATTATTATATAAACTATTCATTGTCTGAAATTAGTATTTAGGTATTTCTATACATCCTGCATCAAATCTGTGCTGCATAATTCTAAATATTTGAGAGAACACAAATGTTTTAAATATATTTTAACACAATGCAAGATGTTCATTTAAGAGTTTTGAGAGATATAACAAAAAAAATGAAATAACGTTTTCCTATGAAGTTTTATATAATTTTCACGACTCGTTTTGTTTTATAACCACATTCAATTGATTTTAAGAAAGTAAAATAAAACCACTGAAATCTTTTAATTTTTTTATCACGTGCATTATTTTAAGGAACAAAGCTATCAGAAAATCCTTTGCTTTATATTACATAAAATGTTCTGTTTTTACTTTCAATTTCAATTGATGGAAATCCCTTTTAAATAGTGCTTTATTTCATCTTAAATTTTCCCTACTATCTCAAATAAGTATACAATACGCTGTAACTAACTCCGTGTTCTCTGTTTTCAATATTTACTTAGCACCTTCTGTATAAATGCAAATAATAATTTTAACCCCTTTTTTATATCATGTCTAGAATATCTAGACGAAAAAAATATTTTTGAACTGCAATCCCCTTTCTGTTCGATCAACTTCTGAAAGAGACCGGAAGCACGAAGCAAGTGCTTCTTGCTATTTTCGAAACTCTGCAACAAACACGTATAAATTATTCATAACCTCGTTATATAGATTTTTGCAACAGATTTGCCATCAAAAGATTGGGTCGACAGGTTGTGTGGGAAATTGTTATTAAAATTGTTATCCATCAATTCTTATTTTTATATCCATTGATACATTAATAAAAATCTTACTTCTTTGAATTACATATAAGTTTGTTTTGTTATATAAGATTTCGGTAACGATATTAAGATTTTAATTATGAAAAATAATTAAAGGTGACTTTTGGTGTAGATGTTATCAGAATTTTGTTAGAATAAAAAGTGAGTCAATAAAAATAAACTTGATCTGATGGTTGGAAATATCACTTTAATTTGATTTTGATAATTAAATGTTACCGATTATTCATATCCAACATTTTTATTCAGAATATATGAATAGTTTTAGCATGAAATTATAAACATGAGTGAATAACATGTATCAAATTTGCTTATAATTAAATTATGAATTTAATATTTTGCAGTAATAGATCTATAAAGCATTTCAGCGTGGAAGTAAAAACGTGAAATAAATTAACTGATATCTTATGGCTTTAATTATATCAGCTCTCAAGAATCATTTAACTTAATACAGGAAAATATTTGCGTATAAGTGATTTTCAGGGATTTGTATGGTAATGTATGTTTTAGAAATAGTTATAAATAGACGATTCCAATATACAAGCCATTTGGTAAACATTTGACCATTTCATTAGCTAAATATGCGTTTGATTTTATTCGCACCCACTGGAACATTCAAATTAAAATACAAATATTTAAAAAGTATTTGATTTAGTGGCAGTATTATACGAAAATAAATTTTTTTCTCACTATTTTGGGGAAGTGAGATTTTTAACTAAAACTATTAAAGTAGATGAGAATTTTAAAAATATTTATAATCAGGAACTTCAGTTTATTTATGTAGCAGTTTGTTAATTTAGTATAACGATAAACAGTATTAATGTGTAGGGATAAATCATAATTTATTATACAAGCTCAACTTTATTTAACTTCTTAAAGTAATCTTTAAAATACTGCAAAATGTCATTTTAGGTTATATTTAATTCTATTGTCTGATTCTATGCTAAAATGTAGGCTGAATACTCCGGGAATATAAATCCCATCTAATTGAAATTCACCTTAAGATTATACGAATTTAGAATAAATAACCTTTCCATTCGTTTGTGTGACTTTTTAAAATCGAAAATATCAGATAAGATTATTTTAAAAGTGAGGCATTTATTCAAACAAAATTGCATCATTCTCGATAGTTTCACTGCAGAATAATTTCCAATTCAAATTTATTCTTTACAATATCGGTTGAATAGCAATTGAAGTTGGGGAATCTTGAATATTTTGCGACACTCTTAGAAATAATGAATCGACCAAAGAACTCTTGGTGTTTCTAGGAAACAATTTTATTATTCTTATCCAAATGTTTTCTCGAGTGCTGAATTTGCTAATCTTTTTTTTTTTCACAGTTTCTAGTTTATTTGCTTTTCAATCTTTGAAAGTACAATGTAGAATACTTACCTTTTATTAAACTACTATCAATTTTCAAATGCTTCGAATAAAATAGCTTTTTATTGCTTTCTTTAACAGATTTTATTCAGAAACAAGGAACAAAATCTCTCTAAGTTTCTTTTTTTTTTTTGACACGTTGATGTGATATTTAATAAACTGTTTCATACATTTGACTTAAAATGAATTAAAAAAAAAAATTCCGCTTTTTTTCGGATTTATTTAAAAGCAAAATGTTGGAATGAAATACGAGTTTAAAAAGTATACGGAACAAAAAGTTAAGAAATCTCGTCAATTTGTGAACAATCATTCTATAGATAAAAAAAAAAAAAGAATAATGCAATGCCAGAAAGTAAGACATTATATATTATAAAAATAGTAAATTTTTTTTCCTACAGCAATATCAAATTTCACAGTCCAGAAAATAAAATTTTGTTTTATTATTCTGTGATATTTGTTGCACAACATTTTCAAATGAAAGGAATATGTAATCATTCTCAATATTTTCATTTGTTTTTATTTATTTTATATTTTTTTTTTTATTATTCAATTTATCTTTCTGATTTTTTTTTAAATTTTAGATAAAAAAACATAATTTGCCTTTATTATACTATTTTCTTAACCGAACCAAAATAGTTTTCATAATTTTATTATAGTATAATACTATTAAATTTGGACTACTACGGAATTGTTTTGATACTAATTAGTGGAAGTAAAATTTGCCACCAAACCATTAAAAGAGAATAAGAGTAAAAAAATGTCATTCAATTAACATTTGTAAAAATAAGGTTTAATTCAGAATTGCAGGACTATAAAATAAATTCTTAAATTAAAAAGTTTAGTGCTTTAGTTTATATAATAGTATTGATTAGTAAGTTTAATGATATATTTGTTTAACAAACAGATATATCATTAAATTATATATCATTTAAGAACTCATATACAGTGTATAAATTTATATAACTAATAAAAAAAAAAAAGAGACAAAGGTGCATATATATTTCCTGAAATTCAAATGAAATATGTCGAAACAATTTGTAATTAAAAATATTTTAAATGAAATTGAAAAATATTTGCAATCTCCATTAATTTACGGTACTGTAGCATTGTAAAATATCAAAACCCTGAGTTTATTTTTAATACACAATAAAAGAACAAGCATTTAGAGAGTAATATTAAAAAAAAAAAAAAATTCCATACTATATAATATACTCGCTCTGTTGTTTGCATAAACACCTTTTACATGGTTTAAACTGCCAAGGAAAAGCTTTTAGTGAAAAGGAAAGCCCTCCTCCCACTCAAAAGAATTGCATTGTTCTACAGATTCTCAGAAAGCTGCAGATCGATTACTAAAATGCACGTCTTTGTAAGAGAAATGGCTCAAAGTTTTTAAATAGCGTCTAAGTAGGACGAAAAACATGTAATCGGAATCCCCAATGTAGGTGTGCACGGAAAAAATAAGCACGTTTCGTGATGAAATCGTATGGTAACTAATAATATATTTAACAAAAATGGTAGATTTTTAATTACACTAGGGATGTTGAAATTTGAATTTTTCTGAACTAAATTACAAAATTTGAAAGACTATTTATAACATTTTATTATAAAAATTATTACGAAATCTGAAATTAGAATTATATTCTAAGCGAAACCATACTGTTTTAAAAAATCTCGACTAACGAATCAAACATTTTGTTTTTCTTTCGAAAAATACATTGCACGATAAATTAAAAGACGAAAGTTATGAATTTTGCAGGAATAAAAAATACTTGTTGTAAAAAAAACTTTTTATCTGTTGTGGGGTTTCTATCAATGCATTAATGTCCTATTACTTTAAGCTTTAAATTGAATAAATAATGCTTGAAATTGGCTGATTCAATAGTGATAAATATATTCGAATAATATAAGAAGCCTATATATTATTATTAAATACAAAATGCTTTTGTAAGAATATTTTTATATCACTGAAGTCAAATGATTTATATATTATTCATGAAGAATATTCAAACATGTGCTAAGAAATGAAATAAATCACAGAGAAAAAATAAAAACCTTTTTATGAATACTAAGCTTTAATTATTATAAATTAAGAAGTTAATAGCAATTAAAATTATATTAATTAATAATTTTTTTAGACAAATAGTATCATCAGCAATTTAATGTTAAATCTCTTCTCTTATGCATACACTGATGGAAAATGAAGAAAAAATTAGTTTAGAGGAATGAAATTTAAGCAAAGCATTGTTTAGGTAAAATATTTATTTGATTAAAGTTTCATTGTCACAGGTTAAAATTCTCATGGAAATCACCATTTCACATTTGAAATTGCTGTACACGTTAATAACCGTCTTTAAATACAAGTATGCAAATGCGCATGCATTTTGTCTTACAAGTTCCTTACGCTATTTTGTGGGATGGAGTTGTATGTATGTTATATTTGATCAGCCAAATAAGCAATATCCATGCTGGGGCTCAGAAAAGATGGATTTATTTTCGCGATATTGCAGGAAGCCTCGGCATGGATGTATCCACTGTGTGCGATTGTTGACAGCAATGCTCACGGGAAGGTACTTTTTGGGAAGACCTGAGTCTAACGGTATACGTGTCACTACTGAGAGAATGACTGCCGTATTCTCCACATGGCTGTAGAGCACTATATTGCATATGTAGCAGAAATTTTAGCTTCTGTTGGAACCAGAGTAACGCAGCCAACGGTAACAAAATCAGTTACTTGAGAGACAGCTCCGAGGCAGACGCTTTGTAGGGTTCATGCCTTTAACTTCAAATCACCATCATCTGTGACCTCAGTTGCGTTAAACTAGACTTCATTGGAGGGCGGAGTTGAGATGTGTTGTGCTCTTTCATGAGAGCCGTTTCTGTCTTAATGCCTGTAATTTCTGTCTTAATGTCTGTCTTCTTTTATGTTGGTTTGAAGGGTGAGAACTTTGATCCAATCTATCTGCGTCGTAACACATTAGACCAACATCTGGAGTTGTCTAGAGAGCGATTTTCTATGGTAGCAGGAGCATTCAAGTCCTTATCTCATCTTGATAGCAAATTTGTACGTCAGACTGGTGGTGCCGGTTGTGTACCGTTTTTATCACTACTACGAGGAACGTTTTCTAACAGGATAACCTTTTCCCCATGCCACTGCTAACGCGCTCTGTTGGTTGTCGGCATGCTGCCTTTACTAGATCTTTATTCTAACATATATGGGATATCATTTGAAGACATCTCATCCCCAACCAGCACGAGAAATTTCTTATTTGAATGATCAAGTGGAACTTCATCCCACAAAATGTCATTCTATACATGTATGAGCGTTTGCATGATTACATTCAAATTCTACCACCTTTTTACATTTGAATGGCTCTTCTCGCGCTTACTTTAACCTGTGACGGTGAAACTTCAATCAAATAAATTTGCTAACTAAGCAAACGCTGTTCCTAAATTTCATTCCTCTAAACTATTTTCTTCTTGTAGTTTGGATTTCATTGTCCCCCTGTATATTTACTAAACAAAATATTTGTGTGTATGTCTGTAATTCCTAAAATTTAAATCATTCATTTGGGGCCTGAATAACCAAGTGTGTAGCGCTCTGGCGCTCGATGCCACAGGTTTCGGGTTCGAGTCCCGGCGGTGCCGTGGATGTTTGTAGTGGTTCGGAATCTACTTTATGCCGTAGGTCCCGGTCTCCTATGACCGTAAGAGCGTCACGGAGCAGAAGTCCGACTTCTACCTACGGGTGCTCTATCAGAACAGAAGCTGCACCCATCCTCCCTCCTTCTATGAGGGACACGACCACAACAAATCATTCATTTTCTTATTTTTCTGTGAAATTAGTATTGTTTTGTTTGGCAAAGATCGCAAAAAATATTAATTGTATACTTATTGATTATTTTTTAACTCTTGAGAACCTTTTGTTTATTTTATTCTTAAGGATAATTGCTAATATCTGTTTATTTCAAATGTTTCAATAGGAAATGGCATTAGAAAGTTCCCAATATTTTTTATACTTTTATGTTCATAAAATTATTAATTATTATTCATATACTTTATGGTTGGTGCCCTTTTGACAGTTTTCTCTCGGTTGTGTTAACTCTTGTCTGTTGCCTTTATTTTTATTCCTCATCAGATTTTTTGCCCTTGCGCTTGAGATTATTTCGAAATTTAGGGTTTTCATACTTGCCTATTGAATTCTATAAAGAAATTTGTTAGAAGGGCATTATTATCATTATGTTTATTAATTTATTTTTTTAATTTAATAAGAATTAGAACTTAAAAATGTTAAATTTTTTTTTTCACATTTATGGTAACTGAAAATGCTTTATTTTCTATAGGCTATTATAATCCGTATAATCTATTAGTTTATCATTATTTAATTTAGGGATTAGAATTCCTATTTTCTCGAAAGTTCCTTCTCCTAATACATCTTGGAAAATTCTAAAAGTTTCAACAGAAACAGATATAAGAAAACGAAATTTCAATTGCAAGAAAAGCAAAATTGCCTGCTTAGAATGATAAACATAACTGCGAAATAAATGAATAAAAACCAGAAGCTTTTCTGCCAGTGAATAAGGAGTTCGTGAATACATTAAAACAGAACTTATTAACTTTTAAGAAATATCCAAGAGGCTTAAAGATCAAGTAACTGATAAGATTCAACAAAACATCCTCAGACTTTTATAGTGGGCAATTGAAATCCTGCAAATTCCACGTTATACAGCATAGTAATTGATCTGAATCAACTTATTCTCATTTGAATGACATTAAATGGATTATTTTAAAAACACTTATATGAAAAATTAATTTTTATTTTTAACATAAGCTTTTTATATCAGAATATTTGAATATGAAGAAATAACTCTACCATGAACAAAGTATTGTAAATACTATCTTGCAGTTCACCATAAGACAATGAAAACCATACATTTAAAAACAATATTAACCACAAGTGTAAAATAACAAAAACGAAAAACAAAACAAAAAAAAAAAAAAACAGTTAAAAATAACTAACAGACACTACAGATAATGATGTCTGGTGCGACATATAAAATGTTGTTAAAAGTAAAGAATCGCTCAAAATTTTTTATTTATATAAAAAGTTGAATAACAGTCTGAATAAGAAAATATAAAAATATGTAACTTAATTACACTTTCGAATTCTTTTATAAAGGAAAAGATGGTTGATATCACTGAGTGGTGTGAACGTTAAGAAATAAATACATAAGGTTTTTATTTAATTAAAATAAATAACATTATTTATTTTATACGTTTAATTCAATATTATAGATTCATTTTTTCGTGTATTTCGGTTAAGAACAAGATAAAAAAAAAATGTATTAATTCAGAGGAAAAATTGAACTTGTGCGCGATATAGTTTTTAAGTCATAGGATCTACAAATAGACAGACAGAAATATCAATTGAAAAAGTGAAAGAGTATTTTTTTTTATCAATTTGTAGTTGTTTAGGAAGCTTTAATACTACTAATACTTTTAGGAAATCAAATAAGGAAAATGACTTTTTTTGTTGGAATTTTTTTCACTATGAAAAGTGTTTATAGACGGCTTTTATCCAGACTATTGGGTTTAGAAGCAATTTCTTTTGCTGGTTTAATATTACTGAAATAAAAACTATTTATGTTCAATAGTATTTTAATTAAACTAAATACAAATACAATTCGTAATTTATCAAGAGCGTAAAATTTGAAATTTATATTTCAAAAGTACAAAAGAGTAACAACAATCATAGTATAGTACTAAACATACATGATGAGATCAATCAGTAGAATAATTAAATATGTTTATTAAAATGTAACATAAATTAAACACATTATATATATATATATATATATATATATATAGAATTAGCGAAATAAAGTCTGGTTAAAATTTCAAATAAAGAAAAAGTTATCATAGAAGATCTGAAAGCCGATTGCCTAAGAAATTCCAGCAAAAGCAATCTTATGATTGTATCAATGGAGTTAGAAATGTTACTTACAAGACCATATTGTTTCAAGATTCAATTGAATTTTTTTTACACTTGTAAAACTATTTGAATGAACCCATACCTACATTCATTCTTATAGGAACGCGCAGGTGGCCATAAGTTTACTGATGAGAGAAACTTATTGAAATCGATTTAAGTTCACGTATTGAACTTACACAAATACTCTCTCTAGATTTCAATTTACTGGCTAGAACAAAAAATTTCATTCCTACATTCTGTCATAAAGTGAGACCATTTATAATACTAACGGAAGAGTTTCTTTTTCGAATGGTTTCAATTTTTCACACTGCTGCTAAGTTATAAATGCTTGCTTTCTTGGTGGTGTCTGGGAAATGTACTTCATAATATTATACAAATAAAATGTTTTTTAATTGTAAATGCAATATAATAAAATGTGAAATATTTTGGAAATAAAGAATGTTTATATTTTTGTAAAATGTCATCAAAAATATTCAAACATTTCAAAACTTGTATTTTAATTGGTATGAAAAGGTGAGGATATAACATAAGTTATTTTAAATTTCTTTCTGTGCAAAATTTGTTTTAATAATTCCATATTTGAGATCTTCTGGATAAATGTTTTCTGCTGAAAAATTAAAAATTCATTTCATAATTTTATATACATCTATTTAAAAAAGTTTTAGCGGCAATAATAACGATATTTTTTTATGTACTATCGATGATAAAAACGCGTTAACAATCTAACTAGCGCACTGTTAACGAACTCAACAGTGGAAATTATCTAGGGGTTCAATGAAACCTTTCCCCTGTGAATAATTGTTTTTCTTATTTCATTCAAAAGCACACTCAAGAAAACTAATAGAAAATGAATATGCTTATAAATTCAAAATCTTTACAGAAAGGAGATTCTGAAATGCTTTTTACAAACTTTTTAAAACTAGTGCATTTTTGAAATTTTTTTAAGCAGAAACGTAAAAAAAAAAAAAAAGTTTCCTAATAAACTTCAGATAACAGTAAACGAATTCATATAAGGGTTTAATGAGCAATGAAAATGAGATGTCAAAAAGCTTTATGACAATATTTATGAATATGCATATTAATCTCCTTGATTCTATGAAAATTAATTTTTAACTTTTATAAATCTGGCTTAATTATTTTGCATAGTTTATTTGAATTTCAAGAACTAAGGCCAATTGAGCAAGAATAAGGAAGATTTACAATACCTATGCTCAACTAAAAGCATATTAATCCTATTTTTTCCGAGTGATATATCATCTGAAAATCCATAATGCTTTTAAATATTTTTACTTGTGGTAAAATAATTTAACCTAAACCTTAACTTGAAAATTGTTTTTTTCTTTGTTTTCAAAAAAGTTTCGCCTATGACCTTCAGAGTTTCATTTTTTAAATAAATAATAATGTCACTCCCTACTCCTATGTTATTCAATTACAACTGTGCATAGATGCGGTCGCCTGTCATTTTTGACTTGAAATGATACTTCTGAAGTGATGCTACTTTAAAACAGATATGCATGATGACTGCATTTTTTTGTTATTTTAACATATTTAATGGTTAGATGCTATTTTAGTATTTAAATTTTTTGTTAAAAAAAATATTTAACAAAATATTCGCAGTAAAAAACAATTCTCTGTAAAAAAAATGAAAATTATTGTTCGCAGGACTTAGATTTACAAATTTTATTAGATCGATTAATTAAACAAATAATAGTTTGGCATAACTTTTCATTACTTTTGAAACCTTAAATCAGAAATTTGTGAATTCAAGGAATTCTTTGAAAATTAATAAGAATTTTTAAATTTGTTTTAAAAATTTAGAAAAGATTTTAATTAAATATTTAGTTGATGTTTTTGTTAATTTAAAGAGTTTGTTTTTTGTGTTATATTTATGCTATCAGGAAAGTGTTATTAAAAGTAAAGAAACATTTAAAAACTTGTAAAAATCAACAAAAATTTAACCGGAAAAGAGAAATGAATTTGACAAAAGTATCAAAACGAGCAAACAAGTTATTTATCTTAATCTAACTTCTTTTAATATTTAAACAACTGAAAACTGCCATCACAAAATATTACTTCAGTTAAGTTAAGTTTATTAGCAACTAGCTTCAAAAAATATCTTAAATCGCGTTGTGGTGTTACATTCTACTCAATTGTTTGGGGCATTAACAGGTTCCATTAAAAGATTAACGTGGGGCGTACATTAATCTTTTAATGCTGACGTAAACATTCCTCTCTCGAGGGGTCTTTTTAATCTAGATGTATTGGCAACTTTTCTACCAATTCTGAAAGCTTTGTACTGAAATGTTTATTCACGTTTGCAGTTTATCTCTCTAGAGTATAAAACTTGCATTGGCAGTAGCCTTCCTGTACCAGATTTTCAATTTCGGAAAATTTCTTGCTCTCTCACGTGATCACTCAAGTTCAAATACTTCATGGTCTGTCTGTGTTTAATATTAAATCGTAAATTGATTGTGTTTGGGATTCTGAAGATGAATAGTTTCAAATAACAATGTCAAAGAAATAACTATGAATTTTAATGCCCCGATTGCAATGAAAATTCAAATGGATCTTTACATTTAGGGTTGAATTAAATTTTGTAATTTAAATTGGCATTTATTTTAAAATATTCATACCAAAATGTATAAAACTGATGTTTAAAATGTTTTAATTAAGAACAAGATATTAAGGTTCTGCCAGCATCATTTTCAAATAAGAGTCTTTTTCAGTTCTAGGAATTTTAATTTAAACGTACTTCTATCTCCTTCATTCTATCTTCCATTAGAGAGTTTACAGAACGATTTTTAAAACAAAAAAGAAAACATTTTTATCATTTTATTAAACATTTTTTATACCCAACATTTAAAGTTATAAAAAAAAAATTTGAAAATTGAAACTTTCTTCTCAGAACTATTTTTGCCATTTTTCTCGTTGTTTTCCATCAAAATTTTCAAAAACTTCTATAGTCTCATGAAGTACTTTAAAAATATATATCCCAGCTATCTTTTAGACTTGCTTCTAATTATAAATTCAAAAGTACGGACTGCATCCTTTTTTTAATTAAAGAACGAAAGGCTCATTAAAAGGGTTTAAATATAAATGCATTCTTACATTTATATACATTTATTTAATGACATTTCTTTTAAATATAAAGCTATATTTAAAGAAAATGTCATGAAAGAGAATTTAAGGTTTAATATATAGTTCATTACTTAAGTTAAATTAAATAAAATTTGTATTTGACGAAAATACCATCAACATTACTTAGTGTTAAAACACTTGTCTAACACATTTTCTTCTTCAATTCGTCATTTATAATTCAACAGTCAAATGTTTTCATGTACTTTCTCAACAAAAAATATACAAAACAATTTTGGGTTTTCTTTGTAATATATTTAAGTTTTCTTTTAAATTAACATATTCTAATTTTAGTTGCAAGTCTTAATTTCAATTCCAAATTTGTCAGATTTTTTAATGCCAATTTTGTTCAAAATTATGTTCGCTCTATGTTGAGGTGGAAAAATGTGGATGCAAAATAGTAAGACCTAAATGGTGCACTCTGAGCGATGCTGAATATGTTATAGCTCTGCAAGTAATTACAAACAACTCAGGTTTTAATACTTGTGAAGTCAATATTTTGCTATCAATAACCATTTTATTAATTTTTTAAAGCTATACGATGACAGTCTGCTGGAAACTATGACGATCGTCATAGTTTCGTTCATAGTTTCATCGTCATAGTTTCCAGACGATTCAGTTGAATGTTGTAGAGTCAAAGGAAGACGTTTTAAAGAGGAAACAAAACTTTAGCGAAGCGCCATGAAATAATGGAAGGTGCAATTGGTGATAGGAAAAAGGTTGTAGCATGCTTGATAGTAGACAAAGATCCCGTTACCCGCAGTCGGAGCTGTCGTACAATCATGCCTTGCTTTTTTATTTTCAAGATTCTTCCTTCCGTCTATCCTTTTCTTGTGCAAGTATCCACTATAGTGTAGTATAATATAACGCGCATCAGAGTTGATAATCTGGGACAAATATATACTCCTTAAGTAACTTTTACCTTGTAGTTTAACATATGCGATTTCTGGCAAGCAATCTTTTTACTGTTGGCTAATTACTACTTTTATGCTGTGGCGATGCGAAGGGAAAAAAAGTTCTACTATCATACAACGATTTTTAAAAGAAAGGGTTCATTCTTTTAGCTGTAAATAAATGTAAATTCAGTTTTTATAAATATTTGCCATTTATATTCTATTAATAATTTTGAGTAATTTTTCCATCCAAAGTGATTACAAAATAAAATATTCATTTATATGAACTTCTTGTAATGTTTTTAATAGATTTCCTAAGAAATGATCTGAGTTATAAGCAAAATAACATTTATTGTATCTATTTATCTTTAGTCAGTACATAGTTAAATAAATGCATGACTTGCGAAGAAGAATTTCAGGCATTTCTGGAAATTTTCAGAATTGCATCGTAAACAGAATCGTTTACTTTTTCTAAATTAATGCGCACAGGAAAAAGGGACCAAGAGGCGATACAGCGCCAACTCTTGTAAGAAAAGGACCGGAAATGTTTGCCCCAATGTTTTGTTTGTGTAGAATAAGGGGACGCTCTATATTACTACTCTATGGTAGCAATCAGTGCTGTCTATCTTTTTGCACAGAATAGTGTGTGGTCGTGAATTTGTACGGTCTGATTATTCAAGAGTACTACTTTTTTTTTTTTTTTGTTTTTGCAAAAAGTGCTTACATTTATACAATGGGATATGATTTTATTTGAATGAATAGAAACTTGGTTTACATATCCTTTATTATTTTCAATTCCAAACAAAAATGTAAAATGCTTGACTTTATAAAATTAAACGTTTGCATAGTATGTAAATCTTTTTTTTTTTTTTTTTTGACATCTTAAGCAGAAATTTTGAAAATATTTCCATTTATAAGAAAATTTGAATTATTTTTCAGATATTGAAAATTTCTCGAAAGAAAAATTAACTAATTAAATTAATTTTTTATTAATTTATACAAAATCAATTAAAAAAGTTATATACTACTCAGTGGTAACAAAATTCATATTTTAAAATTTAGATTAATGTGAATTTTTATGAAATGTAGGCTTTAATTTAAAACTACTAAGGATATTTTTGGTATATACTTAATAAATACAAAATTCTTACTTGTTTTCTTAAAAAGTGTTTTGAAAAAGACTGCCCCTTTTATTTATTAACTGTCTGTTTTGTTAAACTATGTCTCAATGTAGTAATAGTTTGTCAAACATTTTAATAACTCAATGTTTACGGCATGAAACATTCTGATGCTGATAGAAACAAAACCTCACTTTTAGTTTTACTCACTTTTTACTTTTTTTTTAGTTTTTTTTAGAGCGTAAACTTCACGTTCCCAGCAGGGTAAAAAAATAGAATAAAAGTATATAGGTGAGGTCATTTTGGAAAAAAGACAAATATTGTACGCTTAGAAATTTGTTCGTAGTTGAAGGAGTATCATGGAGTCCTTCGCAAACAGCCGCAAAATAGTTTTAGAAGTGATATATCCGTGCTGACTGTTCGCCAACGGCTGATTATGACAGGTAGTGAATAGGTTACTAGAAATTTTTTTTATAGATATATCGGTGAAAGAAACATATTAAATAACTTATTGAAGAAAATATTCTACTTATTTTGTTTTAAGCATTATTTAGAGTTAAGATTACTGATAAAATTTTATTATTTACTGATAAATGATTACTGATATGATTACTGATAAATTTTTTATTTTAGTTTTTGTTTATCCATTCTACTGTATAATCTCAATTAAAAGAATTAAATTTCCATGCAAAACAAAGTTAATTTTGCGCAACTTGTTTTTTTTCTCCATTTAACAGCAATTATTATTTCAAGTTGTATCATATATTATTGAAAGAATAACAACAAATCTAATTTTTAAAATTATTTCAAAGTGTTTTCAAGAATCGAACATCGTAAAAATATTATGGACATAGGACGATCTTATATTCTTCTTCAATGACGCAACAGCCCCAAGGCCGTCTGGCAGATTCCGAAAGAATTTCCGAAATTTCTTTTTTAATGGGTAGGGATTTCAGCCCTACACCCAACACTCATAATAGGTCGCGACCTATGGTTTAAAGTGGATTCGAACCCCTCCAAGCATTCCTGTCACCATCGGGACTCGACTCGGAAACCTGTGGCACCGAGCGGCAGAGCTCTAGTCACTCGGCCATCAGACCCGAGTATTTTTGTATTACTAGGAACCATTTATTGCTAAATTAATGGTATGATTTTTTTAATTATTAGTACAATATGAGTATATCTGTGAGGGCCCATGTTGTAGTTATTGCTTTTAATAATGACGAGACTTGATCGCGATTGTTATAACACAAATGAGAATCTCCCACCAACCGTCTGGCTGCCTGAGCTTTCTCTGGTTTTGCTGTCTGGTGATAGCGCTTCCTGATCTACTTGTAAATAAAGGAGAATTTCTCTTGAGAGTCGCCTCGAGTACAATAACCCCACTTTGTCTCGTATGGTGACTGTTAGTGGCATACAAAGAGGAACACAAGGTCC
The DNA here is from genome assembly GCA_021605095.1 of Caerostris extrusa. NCBI lineage: Eukaryota > Metazoa > Arthropoda > Arachnida > Araneae > Araneidae > Caerostris > Caerostris extrusa. The sequence continues at coordinate 7,718 of BPLR01020464.1, read as the reverse complement.
CCGACGTATATAAAAAATAGGAGTGCACAGATCGGATGTATCATTTTAAATGCTTAAGATCAAATGAAACATTTTGTAAAGTACTATATCACGTTAATCAATGATAAGTAACATTGATTCTAAATCATTATACTGGAATTTCCATAGAGTTCAATGAACAAAAAAACCGCCAAAAAATAAATAAATGGGAAATTTTAGTCAAACAATTTTCCATGCATGGTGTTGAATATGTAATGAAGGAGCGTGGTTGTTTCGAGTGCAGAAAAATAATTTAGTTATACCAAAGATTAGGCCATGCACTTATTTTCCTCTATACTCAAATGCATGTAAACTCCATAAAATGCTTAATGAATATGAAAAAAAGGCGTTTTTCGATTGGAATTTAGTTAATAAATGTGTTTCAATGGCCCCCAAATCATTTTTAGATAAAAGCATGTCTTTCATTTACATCTGTAAATGCTGATGGGAATTACCATCATGATACAAAAAAAAAAACTTTTATTTCATTCCTAATTACGATTCTAGAATTAAATGAAAGATGCCCATGTAGTATGTAATGTAAAAGAGGAAAATGATTAATTGATTAATTTCTTGGTACAATTGCATTAATTACTCGTCTGTAAACCTCGTGATTAAACCAAGACTATTAACTTTCCTTCAAAGGATGTAAATAGCACTTTTAATTACAATTTAAAGAGTTTCTATCCCAGAGGGAAAGAATCTGAACAATTTCTTCGATTGTTTTTTTCTTCGATCAAATTAATCGTTTCTTATCTTATATCTAAGATAGTAAGTGTCAATTAATTTGATTTGATTATTGTAATTCATGTAAATAGTTTTAAGATATTAATTAAATTATTTGTGAAAGTGTTCATTAGATTCTACATAAGTATATTAATAATACAATTAAATCGTTTACATTGTGAAAAAGGATGAAGATTATTTTTGTTTTTTAGATTATTTTATTCGTAAAATTAATAGCATAAAATCTGTTTGAAACAAAAAATCCCATAAATAAACAATATAAAAAGATGCACTTTCTTGATTTGTTGATGTTGATCATAAAAGAAATGTTTTAAATGATTTTAATATTAGCAAGTGACTCACTGCTTAAAAACCAATTAACATTCTAAATATTGGGATTTATATTTTCTAACCGACATATTTTTGAAAAACATGATTTCCAAACATTTTTAGATGGAAAAGAATGTACTTTTTAAATTTTAAAATTCTAATTTAAGTTCAAAACAAATCAGGCTGCGGACATTATGTCAAAAATGGTGAAGTGAATTACACAACACTGGGAGAATAGTTTGTATTGAAGTACAAATATCCATCAACTTCTCTTTGATGGAATAAAAATAAAAGAATGTTTGTTTTTTATATCAAATAATAAAAGTATTCGCACCTTCATTAATGAATGTCAAAAATTAGGGGCTGTTTAAAATTCATATTTTTTTAATTTTCTTAACAGACAGTGATTTTATACATGTTTTTTTTACATAGTGCCCAATCATGAATCAGTGGTTGTGAACACGAGTTAACGTGTGAATGGGTGTCTCCGGATAGTTGAGTGCTACATTCACTGCTTTAAAAACGAGTAGACTAGTGGAGATCCTTAATTGATTTCGCTTCCTCTTATGGATGTAGTATAGCAAGCAAGAGGTAATCATAATAATCATATTGTTAAAAAATATCATTTAGGTGCATTTCAATATCGGATTAACTTGTCTAAATATTGTAGCTTATATAAGATTCTTTTGTTTACTTTTACTGGCGTAATGTAGTATAGATGGTGTAAAAGTGTAGAAGGCCTGACCTGCTCTTGTGTAACGCGTAATCTGGAATGTGTGGAATGACCTCCGAAAAGGTGTTTTAGCATTTTTAAAAAAAAGATTTTCACATATTTTAATAATATATAATAATTTACTATCATAAAAAAATACCAGATCCTATTCTTTATAGCAATGAGTTATAATACTTAATGTACGATTCGATGTAGTAATTGATTAATTTAAAATTTTAAAGATTTTTAACTAAAAATTTAACACTTAGCACTTCATAATATATAAATATAACAAAGAAACGACTTTTTTCTGCAATATCGTTGCTCAAGTTTAGAATAAACTGCTTATAACTGAAAATATATGTATAAATTGATAATAATTATTCTAGATAACAATCACATGTAAGTTATTGAGATATCAGGTTTTTACAAGCAAATTTGGTTATAAAACTAAATGAAGAAATGCAAAATTCTTAAGTAGTGACAATGTAAAAAGAGTTTATTTAAAGTTCTATCAAAATATACCGATTTTAAAATCGGGTAAAACAAAAAATTAAATTCTTAAAAGTGGCGTAATACTTCAGTTTCTTTTTTGCTGTTAAAAAAATATCATTTAAGTGCATTTCAATATCGGATTAACTTGTCTAAATATTGTAGCTTATATAATATTCTTATTTTGGGAACTTATCTTTAGATTAACTAAGTGAATAAAAATGAATGCAAAAAGAAGTTATAAAGTAGATTCACAGGGCTAAAGGAATAATTTAAACTTTAATATAGAGAAAGAAACCGTTCGCTAGAAAAGACATGTAATATTCTTATTTATCAAATTTATTTGTAAAGTAAGAATTTTAAGCCCATCTATGTCTACAAAATAGAGTTTTGACACGTTTGAAGACAACCACGTGACCTTAACTCCCTACAGTTGTATTGCATTGTTCCCTTTCTATTTATTTATAATGGGATTCTGATAAAGAATAAAAAATCTCTACTGAATGTATAAGACATTTCACGGTTTAAATAGAGCATGCCTTTTATTCCGCTAAATGGCTCCCAGATCTTGACGAATTACAGAAATAACTCCGAATTCAAAAATCAAATTGCTTTTTCTTTAACTCTGCTACGTTACATTTGCAAATAGACATTCAACGAAATAGGGCAATTTTAATCCCAGTACGAATTAAAGGCTTTGAAGAACAATAATAATGGAAAGAGAAGTTCTTATATCTCTATATTTTTTTTTTATTTCTTCAAGACTTAATATCAAGTAGAAGTTAAAGGTAAAAAGTGAAATTTTCATGTCTCAAATAATCTAATTCTTCTTTTTCTGAAAATTGATTAAAAAGTGACTATTTTATATTATCAAATGGGAGATTTCGATTTGTGCCGATTTAATTTGTGTATTGAAGGTCTATCTGCAATATTAGTAGTAATTTGGTGATTTTGAATTTGTTTTCTATAATTTGTCTTTTAAAACCTTTTTCCATGGTTTGTCTTCTTTTTCTTCTATATTATATATATTTTAAATATAGTGCCAACTATAATATTAATGTTCGAATTCTTTTTTTTTTTATGTGCTGTATATCTATTCACAGTAAGTGCAGTTAATAATTATTTTTTGCATTCACACAGATAATAATAAACTAGTTTAAAATAATTGGATAGAAAATATACAAAACTTTTTTTATGTTATTTCAAGTTTGCATAATATTTATAACTAAAATGTTGTGCACATTTGATAGTATAACAGAAGCATTTATTTTTTACAAAAGAAACAGTGTATTTATTTTTCAGACTGCATAAATTTCGTTCAGAATTTGTTTAAACAGTACAATCAGTCAGAATAACCACTTAGACTTCCAATGAATATTATAACCGTTTTAATAGCAAAATGCTCAGTTTAACCTATTAACAGCAAATAATATATGAACTGTTTTCTTTGAAAGTGGGTGTTGAATTGTTCAAACAATTTGATATTAAAGTTTACTATCTTCGTTCCAATCAATTAAAATATGTTGGTAAAAATTAAAGTATTTATGAAGATATTGCATACCATTGACTGACTATTATAAATATACAGATAAATCTAAGTGAAACTATCATTCAAAGTTCAACAATAACAAGTTCAGTATAACTACTGAACGGTAAGAATTTATTGCTTGTATATTCATTTATATATATATATATATATATATATTATATTATATTATATTATATATTATATTTTATTTTATTTATTATATATATATATATTTTATCTCTCTTTAAACTTACTTTAAATGAATAAAAACCCAAATTGTAAAAGGATATTAGGATATTAAAGATAAATATTTGCCTTTCATAAATAGTAATATTAAGAACTAGAAATTTATATTTTATTAAATTTTGTTTTTTCATAAGACGGCGCATTATCAGAAATAATATTGCACACTGAAAGTAAAATAATACAAAAATACCTCCTTTTATTGACAAAGCGTGATATGTTATTCTTATAAATCACGTTCTTCGATGCATGCTCCAAAGCAAATGAGAAGATTCATCTTTCAAATGGAAATTCTTTTCATTCGAAATATTACACCAAAACAACTTCGACGATGTAATCTTTCATTTCAAAAGAATTCATAAGAAATTAAAACATCAAATTGAGTATAAAATGGAAATTCCAAATAAAGTCAACGGAAATAGAGTTCCAGGATAAAACATTTTTATTAATACAGCGCAAGGGAAAAATATTGTTTTGTTTAGCTTTAAAATTAAATCTTTTAAAATAAATATTGCAGACCCCATTGTCATCTGCACATTTTGAAAAAACCAAATTTATCACCTTGCAAAAGTGTATTTTCAAGAATAATTAAATTGTTCTTCCGAAAATTTAATGAATAAATGTTTCATAAAAATGAAAATGCCTGAGATATATCGTTATTTAAAAATTACTTTTATTTGTTTTCCGGTCTTTTATTCAACAATATAAGTGAGAAGTTTATAAAAACAATTAATTACAAATTTATTAAATGAATGACAAATTATAGTAAGTTTTTAGTTAAATTTTAATCATTTTTTCCCCTTTTTCTTATGCTAGGTACCTACTTTATAATGATAAAATATTTTTTGTCAAAAGGTTTTTTATTCTTCGAATATGTTTTTCTCTTTTTGCAACGGTGTTCTTTTAGGAAAGATATTGTTGATTCAGTAGAGTTCAATCATATAATTCAAACAAGACATATACAAAAAAGAAAATGGTAAATATTGCTCGAAAGATAAAGTTATATCTTAAAAAACAAGTAATATAAAAAAAAAAAACTTAAGTTAATTCCTACTTTTTCACTATATTGCAGAAACTTCTTCATAAATAATTTTCATTCTTTTTTTTTTAAGTTTATCTGGTGTCATCTATTGGTAGATATATGCAACTTAAATCTAAAAACGTAACATTAATTAATTAAATTTAATGAAGAATTAATATTTGAAAACTGTATTAACATCCAGTGTCATCCACTACAAGTCCAAAAATGTATTTCTGAACTGAAGTGGATCAATAAAAGTATTTTATTAAAGATTAAAAAGTTTGAACAAGATATATATAGGAGAGTGTGAGCTAATAGAAGGAATTGAAAAAGAAGGTAAAATGCCTATCACTTTTCCTAATGACAGTTACAGTCTGTCGCCCATTAAAGCAAGACAAAAAGAGGAAATTATCAGTATACTCCAAGCTACCATAATTTTAATACATTATAAATTTGCCCTCATGACATTCGTGGATAGTAGCCATTCTGAAATCAACGATAGCTCCATTTCTGGGATTAATATTTGGATTATAAAAAGCCGATTAAAATAGTTTTCTCTTGAAGACTTAACTATTAACGAGAATATGTTTATGCCGACTTTAATCCAATGATTATGAATATTAAGATTTCAATGATTATAAATAGTTAAGATTAGGAGTTTATTTCAAATACAATAATAATTTCCCTATTACGTAATACAAGAAGAAAAATATATCTTAATAACTCGATATTTTTAATTTCCACACTTTTAACCATTTTTATTTATGCAAAATTTTCCTCATTTTTCCATTCGTTTTGATTTAAACTGAAAAAGGAAAAAGAACAGAAAATGATTAATAAGATAAGATTTTCTGAATACCTCCCAGTTTAGAACAACGACATATTATCCGACAATAAATGAAAAATTCTGATTTTTAATGAAAACTATGTATTTTACTTTCAGAAATAATGCTTACTTTGATATTAGTGATGAACAAATCCTCAAATAATTTGTTCACAATTCTAATTGATCAAACATGCTGTCAAGCTTTCTGGCTGACTAAGTAAAATCTACAGCAGCCAAAAATTCTGGAATTTTGTACTCTAAGCGTTTATATTTCGCAGGTTTTCAACACAAAAATGACTAAGTTATTAGCATATATTTTGTATATAAGCACACTCATTTTCATAAATTGTTTCAATCATATCTCTCTTTTAAAAAAGGTTTAGGTTACTTTTTTTTAAGCTTTTTTTAAATAATCTGAGGGTCAAAATTTACGTTCCATTTACAAAAGAGGAAAATGTTCAGAATTGGTTATTATTGTTTAACAACGAAATTTGTTAGTTATGATGGGCCTGATGGCCGAGTGGCTAGCGCTCTGGCGCTCGGTACCACAGGTATCGGGTTCAAATCCCGGCATTGCCATGGGTGTTTGTAGTGGTTCGAATCCACTTAAACCGTAGGTCCCCGGACCCATATAGGATCGTAGAGCGTTGCGGGGCATTGTTACTCCGTGGCTTATCTTCACGTTACACTCGCCCCCTGGGTAGCGCAAAGTGAATAACATCAGTGCAGCCCTTATGGCATAAAAGATTACGATCTATTTGCCAGCTGCATTAGAAAAAAAATGCTAGTTACGGTGAAATTTCTTCAATTGAAGTGGCATAATTTGAGGTGAGAAATTTTTATCAGAGATAATGATATAATCTTTGAAATTACATTTTGAACTTGAAATATTTCCTTTCAATTGGCTTTCTTCTTAATTCAAATTTTATATAAAAGCGCTATATATAAATTTTATATAAAAGCGCTATATATAAAGTTTATATTTGCTTCATAAAGATTATTTATATATATCTTTATGAAGCTAAAAAATAAATTCTAATAATTATAAAGCAATAATTAACAAATTTCTTTATTAATTAATAGACCATGTAAGTAACAGAATATATGATCATTAAATACCTTGTTTCTGATGTCAAGGTAGCAAAATATAATCGTAAATATATGCTGCAGTTTGCTTTGTTGCTTTGTGCACTTGCAGGAATATCTAAATATCAAGTTCTGGTCACAGTGCTAGCCACTCTTAAATTAAGCGTAAGAATAACTATATATACAGTTTAAATTCATTAAAAATTGCTAAACAGTTTATAAATACTTGACTGAAAATTTAAATTTCACCATAAATTATTGGTATCTTGCGAGGACATCAATATTATTTAAATTTTATTATAATAATAAGTAGTAGTACTGTAATAAATATATAACATTTGAAACGAATAAAATATGTAACATTTAAAACGAATAAAATGTGTAACATTTAAAACGAATAAAATATGTAACATTTAAAAACGAATAAAATATGTAACATTTAAAACGAATGCGTTTTTATATAAAAAATTTGAGGAGATTTCTTAGTGACGCTTTAGCTGTTCTAACAGGTTTTTGATTCTTACTTACTTTTTAAAAACAATTCTATAAATGTTTGGAAAATCAAAGTAAGTTTCTGGAAATAATGTTTCTATTGATAAACTGATTTCAAATTTGATTCTTTAAATGCAATTTTAATGGAAAAAATCTTTTTATTTCAAGATCAGTTTAAGGCCACCTGAGGAATATGTCATAAACTATTAGGGATTACCGTTTTTCTTCTGACAATAAGTATTCT
>BPLR01020462.1:0-44334 GCA_021605095.1 Caerostris extrusa | reverse complement strand
GTTACGCTGCTGCAAGGGAAGGTTATTCTTAATTTTTTCAACATTTGAAGTAATAACAATTTAGAACAGCTGAAATTGAAACCGTGCTACAGTAATTCATATAAAAGAAATGAAATGAGAAATAAATAAGAAGAAGAAATAAATAAATAAAAATGAAATATTAAAAATAATAAATAAAAAGGGATAAATAATAATACTTACGACTAAGATGCTAAGATTGCAATAACGTTTTATCGTATTTTATTATATAAGAGGCTTCAGATTTTTTTTTCCCATAACATTGAAATAATAACAATTTAGATCAGTTGAAATTGAAAGCGTGTTCCACGAAAGAAAATAAATAAACAATTATTAATAAATAAAAATGGATAAATAAAACAATAATGCTTATGCTACATTAAATAAAAATAGAAGTACATCAATTTTTAAAAAAAAAAATAGAAATGAAAATGCTTTAGCAATGACATCAATTTTTTTGTATTTAGTATACAAGATGATTTGATTTTTTTTTTTCATTACATTGAAATAATAAGAATTTAGAGCAGCTGAAATTGAAACCGTGTTACACGAAAAATAAATAAATAAATAAACAAAATGAAATATTAAAAATAATAATAAATAAAAATGGATAAATAAATAATGATGCTTTTATGAATACGATACATAAAAGCAAAAAAATAGGGTACTATAATTTTTTTAAAATTTTTAAATGAAAATTATTTAGCAATAACATCAATTTATCGTATCTAGTATATAAGACGCTTCTAATTTTTTTTTTTTTTTTTCGTTACAATAATAACAATTTGAAAGTGGGCTACACGAAAAAATAAATGAATAAGAAAAATAAATAAATAAGAAAAAAATAAAATAATAAATAAAAATTAAATAAATAAACATTAATAAATGAATAATAGTATTCATGAATTTGATATATAAGGCCAAATATGCACATAATTGTTTTTCTTTCTTTGCAGGGGACATTTTAAATGAAATTGACATAACAAATAACAATCAGCAATCAACAACATGACAACAACAAAATCAGTGAACAATAACATCACTGATTTTTTTTCCTTCGTTATTACATTGAAATAATAACAATGCAGGGCAGTTGAAAAGAGAAGTTTCTACACTAAAATAAATAAAATAATAATAAATAAATAAATAATATTTATGAATATGATACGTAAATCAAAATGTGTGAAATAGATTTACGTTGCTTTTAAACTCGACTTCAAACGATTTAACGATAATATCAATTAATCCGAAATCATTAACCCAAGGTGTCTTTGATTTTTTTAATATTAAAATAATAATGCAGATTACCTGAAAGACAAAAAAAAAGTTATGAAAGAATAATAAAAATAAAGTAAAATACTAAATTTAATAACTAATTAAAAGCACATAAATAATAACATTTATAAATTTGATATGGCAAAATAGGCATAAAATAAAGTTATTTAAAAGGCGATTTCTTAAATGAAAAACGATTTACTGATAAGATCAATTTATCCAATCCGTCAATCAATAACATAAGATAAATTTTATTTTTTTATATTCAAATAATAATTCAGATTAGATGAAAAGACAAAAAAAAAAACGAAAGTATAATAAAAATAAAATAAAATACTAAATATAATAATAATAAAAAAAATAGATACAACATTCCATAAATTTGATAAGGCAAAAATAGACATAAAATAATTTTTCTTGGTTTTTTTTTTAAAGGTGATTTCTTAAATGAAAAAAGATTTAACGATAACATCAATTATTCAATCCATCAATCAATAACATAAGATGATTTTGATTTTTTTTTTTTTTTTTTTTTCATTGAAATAATAATTAAGATTAGCCAAAAAGACAAAAGTTCCATAAAAGAATAATAAAAAATAAAATAAAAATATTAAATATAATAATAAATAAAAGTACATAAATACATAAGTACACATAATAAATTTATGAATTTGATAAGGCAAAAATAGACATAGAATATATTATTATTATTTTTTTAATGTGATGCTTTAAATGAAAAGGATCGAACGATTACGTCAATTTATCCTAATTCAGAATTTTCGTATTACAAATAAATTAGCTGCGCCATATAGAGCAAGTCATTATACTAATCTAAAAATAAAAGATGCTAAATTCAATTCAGTTTTACAGTTTATTTTTGACAGAGAAATAAATTTCACATTCCGCCTAATTACTATAATTCAACAGAAAAAAACCCCATTTAAACAGTTGTACTGAGATTTCTGAATAGTTTAAAAATGATGTTTATACTGAATCAAAGGTCTTAAGTTAATAGCAATTGCTTTTTACGTGAATAATTTACCACGAACTTTTAAACTGCTTTTAAAATTCATTAATTCGTATTCATAGTGATTGAGACCAAGACAGACGCAAACATATAATTCAGCAATGAATAGACGTAATTATATTTATTAATCAAACGAATTGTGCAAAACACATTTTAAAGGAATTGTAAAGTATTTATCACGAAAAATTGTGCTTTTATATGTTGTTTTCAGAATGGGAGAGGAATATCGATTAAAATAATGGAAAAACATTTTTCATATGAAAAAAAAAAAAAGATTTAGTTCATTAATTAACGTATTTTCAAATTATTTTACAGTTCTCACTCAGGTCTCATAAAATTAAACCATTGAGATGCAATTTATTTCTATACACACGTTTTACATTTTACTTTGTTGTAATCTGGATAACGCTGAATCTGCAACTAATCTATTTCTATAGAAGAGAACGGCTATCAGGCTCGAATCTTGGTAATGGCATGGAGGTTTGCTAGTGGCAAGAAATTCACTTTTTAAAAATATGTATGGCACTATCTAATTAGTCTTAGTGTGCAGAAGATGACAGTACAGCTAAAAAACCAAACTATATTTTTTTCTGGTTGTTGTTCAATCATAAATGAACGGTTAATCTTTTTCTGGTTGTTGTTCAATCATAAATGAACGCAGTTAATCTTTTCTGGTTGTTGTTCATTTATATATAAACACTGTTCCATCTTTTCTAGTTGTTTTTCAATTATATATAGACACTGTTCAATTTTTCTAGTTGTTGTTTCATTTATATACAGACACTGTTCAATTTTTTCTGGTTGTTTTTCATTTATATACAGACCTTTCTGTTATATTTTTTTTCTGGTTGTTTTTCACAGTTCAATATATGGAAGCAATTCAATCCTTTCTCGTTATAGTTCATATCTTATATATCCTATATTATATAGATGTTCAATCATTTCTGGTCAAATTCCAATTCCTTTTCGATGGACGAATCCTTTCTGGAAGCTGTTCCACCTATATACGAAATTTATTTTATGCGAACATTTCAAGCTATCCTGGTTGTTGTTCAATATTATATGGATGTAGTTCAATCATTTCTCGTTGAAATTCATGTCTTTTTCGATGAAGTCCAATTTTTTCTGGAAGCTGTTCCATCCTATATGGACGAAATTTCAATCATTTCTGGACACAGTTCAAGCTTTTCTGGTTGTTGTTCAATTATATATAGTATGTAGTTCAATCCTTTCTCGTTCTGGTTCATGTCTTTTTCGAGTCAGGCCAATTCTTTCTGGTCGCTGTTCAATCCTATATGGACAAATCCTATATATATCTATATAGCTATATACTGTATACTTACATATAACTATATACAAATCTATATCCTATATATATCCTATCCTATATAGATGTTCAATCATTTGTAGTTGCAATTCAATTCCTTTTCAAAGTAGTCTAATCCTTTCTGGAAGCAGTTCAATTTTTTTGTACTCAATTTATGTTGCTGCATTGCTCAGAAAAACGAAATCAATTTATTTTAAATTGCAGTGGAATCGAGCTTTGCTGCATCAAGTTCAACACAAAGCTTTCCCTACATCTTAAATTGAATAAAGTGCTGGATTAAGTAGAAAGTACGACATTGTACAAAGGAATTCCGCTGTTCGGTGCTTATAAACTCCAAAGGAATTTTGTTAAATAAATGTGGCTTTCGATGATAGCGATATGCAATAAAAGACTCGAAACCGAACGCTTCTTATTGGCCATTTTTGAAAGAACAAAGAATTGTTGTGTTTTACGCATTTCTCCTTTCACAAAGAAAAGGGAGAAGAGAATAAAACCGAGGCGAATGTAATGGTTAAAGTCAACAACAATACCTCGAAAAGGTAAAAATTCAAGTACTTGAAGAAATCGGAAAATGAACTTTCAATCGGAAATAATTCGGGCCTGAACGGCCCAGCGTCTAGCGCTCTAGCCCTCACTACCACAGGTTTCGGGTTTGAGTCCTGGCGGTGCCATGGATATTTGTAGTGGTTCGAAATCCACTTTAAACCGTAAGTCCTGGTCTAATAGGATCGTAGAGCGTTGTGGGGTCATTGTTACTCCGCGTCCGTGGTTTATCTTCAAGTTGCACGCACCCCCTGGGTAATGCAAAGTGAGTAACGTCTGTGCAGCGCTTGCCTTACGGCATCCAAGACAGCTGTCTAAGTGTTTGTTGTTGTCGTATTCCTTATGGAAGGAGGGAAGAGGGGCGCAGCTTCTGTTCTGATGGAGCACCCGTAGGTAAACCGTACTTCTGCTCTGTGTCGCTGTTACAGACATAGAAGACCGGAACTTACGGCTTAAAGTGGATTCCAAACCACTACAAACATCCATGGTACCGCCTGGACTCGAACCCGAAACCTGTGACACCGAACGCCAAGAGCGCTAGACACTCGTCCATTCAGTCCCGTCTAAGTGTTTGCCAGCGGTTTGAAAAAAAAAAAAAAAAAAAAATCTAAATAATTCTTTTATGAACATTCTTTTCTTGGAAAATTTATGCATTAACTCCCTCCCCCTCCCTCAAGAAATGACTGAGATTTATTCCTTTATTGTAACATTTCCACTTTATTCCTATTAGAAACCTTACAATTTAAACAAAAAACATAAGATGATTTAATTTTTCTTAATAATGAAAATTTTTTTCTTTGAATATGCTTTTGTTTCTTCAAAATGCAGTTGATGTTATAACTAACTGCCTGCCCAACTCGTGGCTCTGTGGTAATGTGCGCCGTCGGTGAGCATTAGCCCTGAGGTTCAACCCTCTGCCGCCATTGTTGAAGACACTGTTACAAAAACGAGGAGGCTCTATGGCGTTTGTAATGTTCAGCATCTTACCTTGTCAGTCTGACTACATGATAAGAGCTTTCCAGGTTTTCACCCATAATATACGAGAATGTCAAGTACCTCCCTAAAAATCCTTAAGGAAGGTGCTGTCCTCCTTTTCAGCATCACGGAGTCAAGTTAGACTTCTACCTACGGCTGATCCATCACAACAGAAGCTGAACTTTTACTTTCATCCATGAGTAAACTACTCATCAACAGTAAGCAGTTTCTGAAAACAGTTAATGATACCCCAAATTTCTTTTTTTTTAGTAACTCCAACATTTAATAACAATTGCGCAGTCTATGAAACTCCTATTGCCAATTCAACTTTTTCTACAATCATCTGTCACTGTAATTGTTTCAAGCTTTATCATTCAACTACCATGTCTGCTTGCCATCATCAATACATCATCATTTCATCATCACTGTCATCTTTCTTCGTGAGGAAAAACATCTCATCTTTATTATCATATCCACATGTAAACCTCTTTCAACTTCATCATCAATTGGACCCATCATCCTTTGAACTCATAACTTTAAACTTTTCAAATTCTCATCTCGTCACTCACCAACTTCACCTTTTATGGTTTTGTATCTACTACCACCTATAGTTTTTTTCCCTAAGAATGTAACCTTAATTTGTTTTTAAATACATGCAACATCATTTTTTATACAAATCTTTTCAAACATACCAGCATTTTTATAGTGTTTTCCCGTCCATGTATTTTAATTGTTTGTATTTGGGATAGAAGACTTTGGGCTCTGGCGGCCCTCACCCTTTCATTGACTTCAATGATTTCTCAACATTAAAGATCTTGTACTAATATAAAAAAATAAATCTGAAAAACCATCTTGATCATCGGAAAGAAGATCACGAAGATGAATAATTTTTTCACTTTATTAACCGTTTTTCGAAATAAAAGGAACATTAACTATTGCCATGAATCCTAAATGAATTATATATTTAAATGTAATTAAAAACCCACGGAATTTTTTCGATAAAAAGACTAAATTGACGAAATCTTCTCGAAACGCGGACTGTGGTGCACTATTACTGAAATTTTCAGAAGATTGCAAGGTTTATTTTCAAGAAGCATATTGTAATATACATACGTTATGGACATTTTAGGACAGGGATTGTGTTGAACAGGTTGTCATAATTTATCCTTATAATTGTCTTTTTTGCTTAATGGTAGATAAATAGCATGCGTTAAATATGAGAGAAACTTATGAAATTTGATGATTATTATTATGATATACACTCAAGAGCCAAAACATTATGACCACCCCTATAATTTGGCAATAAACTCGCCTGGATGACGTGGAAGGCACGTGATCAGGTGGAAGTGGTATTTAACTGGTATTAAGTGGTGGTATTAATCCATGCCAAGGCGGGTTGAAGCTGTGTTGTGCGCCAAAGGTGGGCCAACTCGTTATTGACAGGTCGTCATAATGTTTTGGCTCTTGAGTGTATATAATGCAGTTTTAAAAACCCCGAAAGTGATTGCTATGCTACTCGGTTTACAATCTGGATACCCAAAACCTTGTAGATGATTGCACAAATGGGAATGTAAAGGTGGATCTCCAACGAATGGTAAAAACCTAACGGAGTAGAACCTACCCACTGCCTGGAGTTTTTCGGCACGAGATTAAAAAAAAAAAAATAATAATAATAATGGGTAGTCTTTCAGATGGATTTAATTTTTTAAACTCAACTCCAAAAAATAATATAAAGATTATTCAAAAAATGTATACATTTGTTCCTTTTTTTTTTTTTTTTTTTTTTTTTTTTTTTTTTTGTAGATCTATGTTTTTTTTTTTCCAAATGTAAAAAAATCCTTTGCTTGATATTGAAAAGCAATTTAGACTGCTATGAAAATGCAGTAAAAATTGGCTTAAAAGTTTTTGTGATTTAAAAAAAAAAAAATTAAACCAGATTAGTGTAGACTCTTTTGAAGGCGATTATTTTGATACATCCTACTAAGTATGGAAGTATCTTTAATTCTGTAGCTTAGATTCATTGGAACATTTCGACTTTTTTATTTCTTGTTAGGATTTTTTAAGACCTATAAATATTTTTTTTTGCAAATGTTTCCGTTATACGTAAATAGCATTTTTGGATACCTTTCAATGACGCATACCTTCTTATGAGAATGTTAAGTGAAAACATTCCATCGACTCTTTGAGATGGCAGATAAAGGGGTGGGCACCAATGAAAGGGATTCGTCTAACTCGAATGGGAATTCTCCAGACACTTCTTGCTGCCCCAGTCGTAGCTTATCAGTTGTCAGAAAAACACTTCTCAAAGGCGAGTCGTCACCCTGACAGACACGTTTCTCCTCCAAATTCCTTTCAAATTCTGCAGAAAATGCAGGGATAAAGGTCGGGGAATGGAGAACAAAAAAGATTCACTCCCTTCACTTTAATAAATACGAAGGAATACCGTATATACATATGCTGTTGCTGTTACTAATCCCGGCAGACCCCGTCAAAAGCGACTGGTCCATGGCTAAAGGTAATATGCAGCTTCACTTTTAGCGAGGAGCCACGAGAGTTGAAGACTGGCTAAACCTCAAGAAAACGCTCTACGATCCTATTAGTCCAGGACCTACGGTTTCAAGTGGATTCAGAACCACTGCAAACATCCATGACACCGCTAGGACTCGAACCTTAAACCTGTGGCATCGAGAGCCGTATTGCTAGACACTCGGTCAAATATATATATATTAAATAATATATAATTTATATATAATATAAAATAAATAAATAAATCTCGTATAATCGGTAGCGCCGTGTAATCCTAGATAGTCATCTTCAATTAAGGAAAAAAATTGTGTAATTTGACTCCATATCATCCATTAGCATTCTCCAGATAAGTATATCAGCAGTATGTAAATAGTAATAATAATGATGATATATCTTTTTCCATCCGAAGACGATTTGTGGCTCTTCATTTATGTATCATATAGTACATCAAACAAATTCTGTTTTCATATTCGTGGCATAAAACTAAGAAAACATTAAAAACAAAAAATTTTTTTTTAAGATTTTACATTTAAAAGCGCTTTTTAAATAATTCCATAAAAAATTAATTACATAAAAATTTTTTTGTGATACATTTAAACAATGGAAACCGCAAAGTAGAACTATGGTAGAGACGAAAAAGATGGCATTTTTTAAACATATTTATAAAGCAGATAAACGAATAAAAAAAAAAAAAAAAAAAAAATCTTGATTAGTATCGCAGTGAGTTATTAGTTTGGCTCTCTGCAAAATTTTTAAATTCTTTCTATAACTTCGTTCTACATCTCTTTCATCCCCTAGCATACACACACATGTAAGAATAGCACTCTGTTTTGTCTATTTATGTAAAAATCCGCCTCCATTTCAATGTCCACAATTGTTATTTTTCTTTTCTTTACATGTCGAAGATAATTTATTTTTCACTCTCAAAAAGTTTTGCCGGCAAAAAGCATTTTTAGTGGGTGGTTTTATTGGATAGATTCTTATGAGACTTCCAGAAAAATATATATTTTTATATATTATACATAACGTCTTTCAATACTCACACCGAAATAGTAAGATTTTTTTAGTGTATAATCCGTGAATAATGTAAACAGAGGGAAGACATTCAAATTCTCATTCATAATCAATTCACTTCTTTTTATATGCACACATGGAAATCTGCTGAAAGATAGAATAGGTACAAAATTGCAAAAATTCCGTATTTTGTGAATTCATATGACAGAAAACAAAAAAAATTGTGAAACAGACAGGTGTAGTAGCAGCAACAATTAACAAGAAATTTTTCCAAACAAGATGAGTTTTTAGTATTACATTTGACTATTATTTGACGCTTTCTTCATCTAGACCAGAGGTAGTCCACCTTTTTAACCTACCGCCCACTTTTTGTATCTCTGTTAGTAGTAAAATTTTCTAACCGTCCACCAGTTCCACAGTAGAGACGATTCATAAAGTCATGAAGTAATTTTACTTTATAACATTTATAAAGCAAAGTTACAGCAAGTCAAAACATAGAATAATAATTACTTTATGTTGAACTTTTCCTGGAAGTTTGGCAGAATATAAACAACTTAGTGTAGTTAAACCTTTTTTAGAGTTTCATTTGAGTTTCTAAAACAATCCCACTAATTTTCACATGCAAATCCTTGTTTTATCGTTATCAATTATGTAAAAATGTTGTCCCTCATGGCTCTAACATATTTGCACACATAGGAACACAAAGTCTGACAAAATTATATTACATTGAAATTAAATCTGATGAAATTACATTTAATCACATGATTCTCAAAGTTGATATTGCCTAACAAAATACTGCATATCTAGCACAATTTTTTGTAAAGAACAAACGAAGGTCTCCTCTTTTGGAAATATCTATGCAGTCTCCTTTCTTTTGGTCAAACATCATTAACAGCACTAAAAATCTGATTCCACAAGACATGAAGTAGGAAAAGTATCAATAAACTGAATATCATTTTCCACAAATTTGGACTTAAGACAGGCCATTTTTTTTCAATTCCTTCTATTGGCTCACACTCTCCCTATTTATATCTTGTACAACTTTTCAATCGTTCATAAAATACCTTTCATTCATCCACTAGAGTTCAAATACATTATTTTGAACTTGTAGTGGATGACACTGGATGTTAATACAGTTTTTTCAAATATTAATTCACTCATTAAATTTAATTCATTAATTTTAGTTTTTTGTTAGATTTAAGTTGCACGTATCTAATAATAGATGGCGCCAGATGTAAGAGGAAAATTTCAACTTTATTTGTAAAGGACTTTTCTGCAATAGAGTGAAAAAGTAGGAATTAATCTTAAAAAGAAATTTTTATATTACTTATTTTTATGTTATGTTATTATTGAAAATGACTATTAAGTGCCACATGCTGTATTAATAATAATTTTTTTTTACACAAAATTAAAATATTTAGGATTTAAAGCAAAAAGAAATGATTTCCTTATTTTTAATTATCCAATGTATTAAAATAAGATAGATAACTGTTTCTATGTGTAAAAGGATTATAAATGGAGGTTTCCAATATACAATTTTATTATAAAGTAAATCATCCAACTCGGGTAATTGGATTCAAATGAACGATTTTACAGAAGGATATACTTACCATGCACTCAGCATGTCTCTCGTACAGGTATTTCCAGAGTCTTCATCGTTTTGCGATTCTTGGTTTGGGCCCAACATGCATCCACTGTGATATGAATTCTTAAACCACAGTTTTCTCACGTGTAGCGCGTTTTACTTTTCTAAGATTCTTCCTCAAGTTATACATTCATTGAACTATATGCTTACTAAAGATAAAGAGATACAAGAAATGTTATTTTGCTTACAACTGGTATCGTTTTGTATGTTATTTTGGATAATTTTGTATATTATGTTATAAAATGTTGATATGAATGAATATTTTATTTTTTAATCATTTTGGAGGAAAAAAAATATTACACAAGAAAATTTATTAATAGAATAGAAATATATATAAAAAACATCTAGAAAAATTATATTTACATTTATTTACAGCCATAAAAGGAACCATTTCTTTTGAAAATCGCTGTGTGATAAGAAAACTTTTTCCCACTTCGCGCCAACAGCGTATGACACTCATGACAGTGGATGGTGGATTATGCTTGTCACAAACTGGCAACCCCAATGCGCCATATTGTGAGAAAATTATTATTAAATTGCATAATCAATGTTACTAAGAGAAGATTCTTTATTAAATTTAAAAATAAAATTTCAAAATCAGTGTTACTACGGGTTATTACGAGAAATTTTTTTATTAAATTTCAAAATCAGTATTACAACGAGATAAATTTTATTATTAAATTTCGAAATCAGCGTGTAAAATTATTGTTAAATTCCAAAATCAGTGTTACTATAAGAAAAATTATTATTAAACTTTTAAAATCAATGTTATTCAGCGTTACATTGAACTATGTAAATTCCATTTGTTCATAGTGCGCATGTGCGCCTTCTTCTGTTTTGTATTTAAGGCAAAGTAAGCAGAAAATCTATGTTCTAGTTTTTCATTTGCTTGTAAGTAAACAATTTACAATAAAGTGGATGTGAATTCACGGAGTATTTTCTGTACCATCTGTCGACTCCCTGCAAGTCTGGTACAAATGTTAATAAGAGAAGATTGTCTATTTAATTTCAAAAATCAGTGTTACTAAGACAAAATTTTTTTATTAAAATTTCAAAAAGCAGTGTGACTAAGAGAAATTTTTTTTTTTAAATTTCAAAAATCAGTGTTACTAAGAGAAATTTTTTTTATTAAATTTCAAAATCAGTGTTACTAAAAATTTTTATTAAAATTCAAAATCATCGGGAAAATTATTGTCAAATTCCAAAATCAGTGTTACTATAAGAAAAACCATTATTAAATTTCACAATCAATATTATTGTGAAAAAAATCATTATTAACTTGCAAAATCAGTATTACTATGAAATACTTATTATTAAATTGCAAAATCGGTATTACTACTAGTGAAATTATTATTAAAAATGCAAAGTAAGTCTTACTATGAAAAAAAAATAGTTTATTTAACTGATGTTTTTTTTGCAATTTAGTAGCTATTTGTAATTTGATTCTCAAAAATCAGTGTTACTATGATAAAATCAGTATTACTATGAGAAAATTGTTATTAAATTGCAAAGTCAATGTTACCATGAGAACATTATTTTTAAATTGCAAAAATCTGTGTCACTATGAGAAAATTATTATTAAATTGCAAAATCAGTTGTTACTATGAGAAAATTATTACTAAATTGCAAAATTAGTTGTTATTATGAGAAAATTATTACTAAATTGCAAAATCTGTGTTGCTATGAGAAATTTTTTTTATTTAATTTCAAAATAAGTGCTACTATGAGTAAATTATTATTATAAACTATAATTATATTATTTATTTATAAAAATATAGTAGGAAATTTGATTACTATTTTTGATATGCATCGAAAAAGAGAGTAGATTAGAAGACGAATGTGACAGTTTTGCATCAACAGCCTAGTCAGAATTTTCCATGCCTTACCTAACACGACATGCAAATGCCATCTGAAAGACATACCTATTTCTAGTTCTCTAATGGACATGTAAATGAAGATGGTGTACCTTTTACGTTTATAATAACGACACACTGAATATTATTATAATTGGTCAATGCGTACATGGCTTGGTATGAAAAAAATGTAAATGCTCTTGATGAAAAAGGAAATAAATATATTAAACTGGTTTTGTTTTGTTTTTTACACTATCTACCTGACTAAACAACATAATGAAGTGATGGCTGCATATAGAATTAGCAGTCAGATTGTTCAAAGTTTGGCACTAGATTAGAGAACTCAATTTCCTAGCGTTGAGCATTTTATTCTAATTCAAAGATGAAAGCGTTTTTTTTTTTTTGTAATTCAAAGCTGTCTCAATGATAATAATTGCTTACTATTAAATTGTAAAATCAATATTACTATGAGAAAATTATTATTAAACTGCAAAAACAGTGTTGCAAATTCAATATTACGATGAGAAAATTATTATTAAACTGCAAAATCAGTGTTGCAAATTCAATGTTACTATGAGTAAAATTATTATTAAACTGCAAAATCAGTATTACTTCGAGAAAACTTATTATTATGAAAAAATTGTTAAAATTATTATGATTATAGTAATTGTTATTATGGGCTTGAATGGCCTAGTGGCTAGCGCTCTGGCGCTCCGTAACACAGGTTTCGGGTTCCTGTCCCGGAGGGGGCCATGGATGTTTGTAGTGGTTCGAATCCACTTTAACACGTAGTTCCCGGTCTCATAGATCGTAGAGCGTTGCGGTGGTATTGTTAGTTAGCTTACGTCTGTAGCTTCTCTTCAAGCTACACGCACCTCCTGGGTAGTGCTAAGTGAGTAACGACTGCGCAGCGCTCGCCTTAAGGCATCCAAGACAATTGCTTAAGTGTTTTCCAGCTGTATTAGAACAATATATATATATATATATATATATCAATTATTATTAGAATATATTAGGGGATTCGATTATCATTTTGCATATGCATCGAAAAATGAGTAGATTAGAAGACGAATGTGAGAATTTTCCACGCCTTACCCAAAGCGACATTAAAATGCCATTTGATAGACATACCTGTTTCTACTTCTCTAATGGACATGTAAATGATGATGGTATACCTTTACGTTTATAATAACGACACCAAAGTAATGCAGTTATTTTAATGCTCTTCTTAAAAAAAAAAAAAAACATAAAATAAATATATTAAACTGGTTTTGTTTTGTTTTTTTACACTATCTACCTGACTAAACAACATAATGAAGTAATTCGAAGTCGAATAAAAATATAGCGAACGTTTTACTCTGCACCAAGTTTTCAAGGCGCAGCAACAGTTTTCAATCGCCACACGAACGATGCGCATGATTAAACAACAACGGAAGAAACTTTTTTCTTTTTCGAATTAGTATTCCAAATTCATTTTCTGGGAATTCTTCTGATTGCTGACGAACGAAAAGTGTCTACGAAAAGAACTGGACGTCGTCAAAAAAAGAAAGAAAACAACATCGTGACGTGTGTTTTTTGGACCCATTAGCCACTAGCACCTTGCGGCAGGAATTAAAATAAACAAATAATAAAAAAAAAGCGAAACGACTTTGAAGGGTGGAAAGGGGGAGGAAGAAAAAAATTCAAAGAAGCAGTTGAAAGAAAAAAAGAAAAGCCGCGGACCCGTTTCGCTCGATCGGATTCCAGCGAACACAAAATACGGTTCTAATGGAAGAAAAGGAAACGCACTTGTTGTTGGGGCCACGCCCCGTAACCTTGAGCGTGACGTAACGACTTTCCCTTTCGGTACGGTTGCGATTCCGCGATTCTGGGTCGAGTTTAGAGCGGGAAAAAAAAAAGAAGGGAACTGGGTTAAGAGTTTCTCTCTCATTAGCGGGCTTCCTCCACAACAACAACAATGCGGGAAATCGTTTGCTGGTGCCTTTTTCCTGGACAGGTCGAAAACAACTCAATTCGACACTCGACCACCTCTACATTTCCCTCCGGAATCGTTTGCGTTTTGAGAATTGTTTCGGCCGACACTGACGACGCGATTTTTATCAAAAATCGACTGACAAAATTCGTAAGAAAAATAAATAAATAAACCAAGATCGAAAAACGATATTTTAAAATTTTTAAACTACAAACTGTTACTGTCTTGGGTGCAGTAGAATGATCAACGGGGTTTGATAACCAGGTGCATTGAAGGGAAGGGGGAGGAGGGGTTAATAAAAATATGGGGGCGGTGAATGAATAAAAGAGGAAGAGAACATTACATTGCAGAGTTGGAAAATTGTTCCTTCGTGTTTATAAAGTATTCGTTTAGGTTCATAGAAAACTTTTGTACACTTTTTGTTCGCTTATGTTCATAGAAACACTATTCGTTCATATTTTATTCGTTTATCAAAAAACTATTCGTTCATATTTTATTCGTTTATCATAAAAAAACTATTCGTTCATATTTTATTCGTTTATCATAAAAAAAAACTATCGTTTATGTTTTGTTCGTTTATATTCATAGAAATTTCGTTCGTTCATATTTTATTCGTTTATCACAAAAAAAAAAAAAAATATTCGTTTATGTTTTGTTCGTTTATATTCATAGAAAAACTATTTGTTCATATTTTATTCATTTATCGTCAAAAAAAAAAAAAATATTCGTTTATGTTTTTGCTTATTTTTGTTCGGGGAAAATTATTTGTTCATGTTTCGTACGTATATATACATAGTAAAAACCATTCGTTCATGATTAGAAAAGCTATTCGTTCATGTTTATAAAAACTATTTTTTCGTGTTTATGTTCTTAGAAAAATATTCGTTCATGTTATATACGCTTATGTTCTTAGAAAACTACTCGTTCATATTTCATGTCTTTATGTTCGTAAGCAATTAGTGCAATTTTTTTTTTTTTTGCTGCATGTTTCGTTTGTTTATATTCATTTTTTGCTCATGTTTCATTTGTTTATATTCATAGGAAAACTTTTTGCTCATGTTTCATTTGTTTATATTCATAGAAAAACTTTTTGTTCATGTTTCATTTGTTTATATTCATCTATTTTCTCATGTTTCATTTGTTTATATTCATAGGAAAACTTTTTGCTCATGTTTCATTTGTTTATATTCATAGGAAAACTTTTTGCTCATGTTTCATTTGTTTATATTCATAGAAAAACTTTTGTTCATGTTTCATTTGTTTATATTCATAGGAAAACTATTTTCTCATGTTTCATTTGTTTATATTCATAGAAAACTTTTTCATGTTTCATTTGTTTATTGATAGAAAAACTATTTTCTCATGTTTCATTTGTTTATATTGATAGAAAAACTTTTTGTTCATGTTTCATTTGTTTATATTCATAGGAAAACTTTTTGCTCATGTTTCATTTGTTTATATTCATAGAAAAACTTTTTTGCTCATGTTTCATTTGTTTATATTCATAGAAAACTTTTTGCTCATGCTTCATTTGTTTATATTCATAGAAAAACTTTTTGCTGACTTGAGCATTTATCAATCCGTAATAAAATAGAAAAAAACAAGACATTAAAATGAAATTATTTTTCATTTTTAGGATGGCAGATGCATTTGGAGAACCCCATATCCTTAACATTCCATTTAGAGAAGATGTTGAATATCTTCTTTTAAATTATTATTATAGAAACCTAACATTCGTAAGGAAATATGATTCGTAGTGGAGGTTGGCAAGGATTAAATTTATAGTTGATAATATTTCCAACTTTAACAGTTTATTATTTGACATTGACTTAATATTTTACTGTTTTTTTTGTTGTTGTTGGAAAGGTACACATCTCGTCTGTTTCAAAAAAAATCATTGAAAGCTCTAAAAAATATTAAAAACTAATTTTGTTGGAAATTTGCACTATTATGAAGTATGAGTTCTTGCGGGAACTACGGCATCGCAAACAGCTGAAATATTAATAGTGTATTTGGATCTAGTTTTACTACCCAACAGAAAGTATCAAATTGGTTCGCCAAATTGCGTACAGGTAACTTTGACCTCACGCTTGAGCCACGCGGTTGCTCAGAATCAAAGGTCAATAATGGCGAACTAAAGGTCACCGTTGAGTCTGACCCATCTCAGACAGCTTATGAATCATCGTTGACGTTTGGCGTTAGCAAACAAACAAAATTAACTCATTTAGCTCAATTCGGTAGAGCGAAAAAGTTGGATAAGTGGGTTCCACATGAACTGAAGGAAAACAGAAACAAAAGTGATTGGAAGCTTGCTTTCAAGTCACAAAATCTGATCCCTTTTTTGAATCGAATGTCACCTGTGAGGAGAAAGAGTTCCAATATGGCAACCACAAATATTTAGAACAGTGTATCCTGTATTAATGGGTTCAATTCAACCTTAGTTCAATTCAATCGGTTCAGTACAACCTTGTGAACAGCGCATGTAATATAAGTATTAATCATTATGTCATTATTATTACATTTTCCAATCATATGCGAGAGGCAGTTTCCTCTGTTTCAATGGTAGCATGCACTACCACTAATTTCAGAATTTTTTTCTAACGTTGGTTAAAACATTTTTACAAGTTATTTTGCAAACATTTTTGAACCGATTAATCAGTTCAATTCAACCTTAATTCAATTCAATTTGTTCAGTAAATCAATCAGTTCAATACAACCTTATGAAAGGCGCATGTAATATTAATATTCGTTATTACACCATTATTATTACATCTTCCAGTCGTCCGATGTGAAATACAATTTCCTCTTTTTAAATGGTAGCCTGTACTACCTACTAATACTTTTTCCTAATGTTGGTTAAAAACCTTTTTACAACTCATTTTGCAAACATTTTTCAACAAACTAATTGCCCTGTATTGATCGTTCAGTTCAATTCAATCTATTCAGTACAACCTTGTGAACAGCGCTTGTAATATTAGTAATCATCATTACATCATTATTCTTACATCTTCCAGACCGATGCAAGATGCAATTTCCTCTGTTCGAATGGTAACGCTCACTACCACTAAGTTAAGCACTTTTCTTAATGTTGGTTAAAACATTTTTGCATTTCATTTTTATTAATCGATTAACTACCCTGCATTGATAGGTTTAGTTCAATTCAACGGTTCAAGTACACCCTTATGAAAGGCGCATGTAATCTTAGTATTCGTCTAAGACAAATTTGAAAGGCAGTGACAAAGAGAGAAGGAAAAGAAAAACATTTTGTTTTGCAAATTATTTGGGAATGCAGTAGGAAACGACATGCATCATGAGAAAAAATGACTATTGTATTCAAATCTTTTTTCATTTTGTGTTTTCTTTTAGATACAACTTGTTCGCTTCTTTCCATTTGCATTTAACCCGGTAGCCCTTGCCGTTCCCATTCGAGAAGGCATGACATCTTCTCCCTCAACAAACATTGTAACAGTGCTATAATGTTGACAGAAGGAGGCAAGTGGGACCACGTGATGCTGCTCCACCCCTGTGCAGGACTATCAAAAATAGGGGATCTTCTTGATGGAGGGTCCATCTATTTCATGAAACATCCTTCCATCCATTTTTATCTAATTCCATGATATTTTTATCAAAAATAAGTGTCATAACGTATCAAGACCCTATCGCACGGGCTTATTTTGCTACTCTCAGCATGAAGCAAAATGACACTGCGAGTTAAATATTACGTTTAGGATGAACATGACCTTCAGAGAACTTATTTACCAAAGAGAAAAGTCACAAAAAACTTGCTGTCTTCAAAGTTCTGAGAAAAGAATAACAGAAAAACCATGGAGGATAAAGGTTGGATAAGCGCACAGCGCCGAGCTAGTTATTTATATGGCTATAGTGGTTTGTTCCACTCGTTGATAAGGTATAACGACCAATCTAAGTTTGTTTGATAACGACGCATTTAACGCTGATATGCCAGCTATCCCTTTTTGTGCCAATATCTTCCGCCATAAAGGCTGCGCCGATGTTACTCATCACAACGGACGCGGAGAACACTATGCCTGGAAAAACCGGGACTTACGAATGCAAGATTTCTGGCGTTCGATACCACGGAAAGCTGCCATGGGTGTTTGTGGTGGTTCGGATAAAAGGGTCCCGGTAATTCGTAATACAGTTATTATAGTACTCGGCAAAGTTCACCTTTTGCCAGCTATAATGTACCAGACATTGAAAATGATAAATTTCGTGGGGCTAAAAAAACTCTTTCCTTTTGTAGCACAACTCTTTAACAAAGAAACTTCGAAAGAGTGGTGGAGATGACTAAAACATTTCCGATACCCGAAATTGTTTACACTGATTTCCTGACTGGTTTGACTTTTTACCTTAATTTTATGTACTTTAGTTTTACTAACAGATTTATATTACTAGATATATAAAAATTACTACTAGATTCTACTAGATTTATGAAAATTTATGAAATAATTTCAAAGACTTTTATTGAACTCATCTATCTATAAAAGCAGTTATTGCATAGCAAAGCATATTTTTTTTATTACAACTTTAAAAGTAGTATTCGCACTCACTTAAAACATATCTTTGTAGTCTAAATTCATTAACAAAGAGTATTTATAATATATTAATGACAGTTCTGAATTAACAGATACCAAAGTATTATAGAATAGCACAAGTGAAGTAAAAGAATATACGCTTTAATTTGTAATATATTTGTTAATTCCTTAATAAGTTAGCAGTTCAGTTACATATTAATCATCTATGTTGAGAAAACCTGAGTGCTGAGAAATAATCATAAATAAGCCGTGCTGAGAAACACTAAAACAAAAATAAGCCCCAATGCCTCAGATAAAAGTTTTCAAAGCTTATATAGGCCTCATGTAAATACATGTAAGCTTCTGGGCTGAGAAAACCTCTGTGCTATAGACGTCAGTGCTATATAAGCGTAGGTGCTGAGAAACACAAATAAGCTGCATTGAGAAACAAGCATAGAAAAACTGTGCTGAGCAGTGCCTCAGATAATTTTTAAAGCTTATACAAGCCTCAGAGAATCAGATAAAAGTTTTTAAAGCTTATATAAGCCTCATTGCTGAGAAATGCCTGTTACATATAAGCTTCAGTGTTGAGAAAACCTCAATGCTATAGGCATTAGTGCAATATAAGCCTCAGTGCTGAGAAACAAGCATAAGTAAGCCGTGCAGAGAAAAGAGCACAAATAAGTCTCACTGCCTCAGATAAAAGTTTTTAAAACTTATATAAGTCTCACTGGTGAGAAACACCTTATCTTCTGTGCTGAGAAAACCTCAGTGTTATAAGACTCAGTACTATATAAGCATCAGTGTTGAAAAATATAAATAAGCTGTGTTGAGAAACAAGCATAAAAAAGCTGTCCTGAGAAGTGCCTCAGATAACAATTTTTAAAGCTTTTATAAGCCTCAGTTACAAGTAAGCCTCTGCGCTGAGAAATAAGCATAAATAAGCCGTGCTGAGAAACAAGTATAAATAAGTCTCAGTGCCTCAGATAAAAGTTTTTAAATCTTATATAGGCCTCAGTGCTGAGAAAAGCCTCAGCTACATGTAAGCCTCTCTGCTGAGAAAACCTTATTACTATAAGCGTCAGTGTTATATTAGCCTCAATGCTGAGAATTGTTGAGAAGCAAGCATAAATAAGCCTTAGTGCTATACAAGCTTGTGCTTAGAAACAATCATAAATAATCCATGCTGAGAAATAATCATAAATAAACAGTGCTAAGAAACAAATATAAATAAACCTCAGCACCACGGATAACAGTTTTTAAAGCTTATTGCCTCAGTGCCGAGAAAAATCTCTTATCACTAATTGGGTTGTTGGGAAAAGGTAACTGTCTTTTTTACTGGTTGTATTATTGTAGAATACAATTGAATTACCTCCTTAACATTTAATTTCATCGTTATTTCCTAAAATATTTGAGAAAATAAAAAGCAATTTTTATAAAAAGCCAGCAATAGGACTCCCGACTCCAAAAATCCTCTCAGAACCAGCCTGTTGATAAAAACTATTCAAATTCATGACTTTAATTCATGATTCATGCTTCATCATCAATTACTTGATTTCTGTTAAAAGGGAGAGTTTAGGTACAGAAAGGATGAATAATAATAATAATGAACCAACTGCTGAAATTTTTTTAAGACTATTCGTCTACTCAGAAACGCAATATTTTTAATTAATTAATTCTTTTTTTATAAAAGTAAGGCTAAATTTTTCCCTAAAGCATGATTTCGCAGAATTTGCTGGTAGAGGAGAAAGTGAAAAACAGTTCCTGATATTTTTTTTTTTCCCTCTCTGTGTTTATGAATTTCGATTTTCAGGTGCAAAAAAGGGTTCCGAAATCCGAGCCGGAAGTGGCGAAGGTCTAGGTGTCGGTCGCGGATGACATGAAGGACCTTTTTCTACCTGCGGTCACTTCGCAGTTTCCGACCGAAACTGAAATTGTTTTTGCGTTTGCGGCGATTGTCTCGTTCTACAATGGTTTCCTTTTGCATAGCGTTTCAGCTTTGGAACCTTAAATAACGGCCCTTTACAGGAGAATTCGAAGTCACGGACTGTATGTTTCCTCTGCGTAAACAGTGAAGTGAATTTCCTTAAAAAACATCGATGTTGATGTTATGCAGGTTCGATATTACGAAATTCTTCTGCCTTTTTCGTTGAGTTTTTTCATAATAATAATTAAAAAAAATTTAAAAGAAAAATAATCGGTTGGGCTGTATAACAACTGCCAATCTTAAACAACAATGTAAGAAAAGCATATATAAAAATATCAATTAAATCCTATTCAGGCAATAAAATACGTCCATTAGTTATCGTTCAAAATTGAAAAAAAAATAGATTAAATAAAAAAAAAAAAAATCTATAGAATTCCAAATGGTTTTATAAATAAATATATAAAGAAATATATAAATATAAATACACAATTCCAATCGATTTAAATGATATGAAAAAGCACATGGAAGAAATATAAAAAAAATCAAAAATCCAAACGATTTTATAAGAAAACACAAGGAAGAAATTTAAATAACTCTAAGAATAGCTCTTGAAAGTTTTATTCAAAATTATAGTTTAAGAAATTTTAAAAATAAACCAATAAGAATAGCACGGAAAGAAATATTAAAAAAAAAAAACTTTCCGAAAATAAAAACACATAAAGAAATCTATAAATACCGAAAACGATTTTATAAAAAAGCACAAGAGAGAAATATTAAAAAAAAAAAAAAACACAAAAAACGATTTTATAAAAAAACAAAAAGAAAATATCAATATCAAGCGATTTTATAAAAAAAAAAAAAAGCACGTGAAAGAAATATATACAAAAAAAACAAAACAATACCAAGCGATTTTATAAAAAAAAAAAAAAAAAACAATACCAAGCGATTTTATAAAAAAAAGCACGTGAAAGAAATATAAAAAATACACAATACCAAGCGATTTTATAAAAAAGCAAATGAAAGAAATATAAAAAAAACAAAAACAATACCAAGCGATTTTATAAAAAAAAAAAAAAAAAAAAAAGCGTGAAAAAATACACAATCGATTTTATAAAAAAAAGCACGTGAAAGAAATATAAAAAAAAAAAAAAAACAAATCAAGCGATTTTATAAAAAAAAAAAAAAAAAGCACGTGAATGGGGAAAAAAAAAACAATACCAACGGATTTTTAAAAAAAAAAAAGCACGCGAAAGAAATATTAAAAAATACACAATACCAAACGATTTTATAAAAAAGCATGAAAGCAGGGGGTAAGTAAAGGGCATATGAAAGTAAGGGGCACGAAAAATTCCACTGTCCAAAACAATACCTATAATTTTATGTGTAATGATAACGTAATAATGTAATATTAAGATTTATGCTCACATATGCTGGTCAATCAATCAAATACTGTTAAAATAAGAGAGAAAAGAAAAATTGAACGAAAAGGAAAATTTAACTTTTATAAACGAATTACTATAAAACTTAAAATTCATAACACCAAGATGGTCTGTGAAATATGATTGACCCCATGTTGGACCACAAACACAATTTTGAAAGAAAAGAGTCGTCTTTCGTTATTTCCGGCAACCAAAAGAAAATAAGTATGATGAAAAAACGTAAAAAGGAAAGAAATGGTTAAAACTGTTGATCGAGTAGAACCACTACATTTTAAAATTGGAACGATGACAAGAAAACGGGAATTACAACCACAACTACAAAAATAAATAATTGTTAATCTTTAATCCAAACCTCTCCAGTTTTGCCCTATATCTTGAGTATTTTAATATTATATGTAATAAAACATTAAAATCCTAGGCAACACATAATAATGCTGATTTAAAGATTTAAATATATATCATTTTTCTTGAAATGCGTACCAGAGCAGCTAAATGATTCGCCCCTTTCTTTCTTTCTTTTTTTTTTTTTTTTTTTTTTTTGACATTAAGGAGACAGGTAATTTTGTGTACAGCTTCGCTCAGGGCAGATCTATGGTTTGAAAAGCACAAAACATATGGAATTTTCGTCGTACTTTAATTTCTTGAGCTTTTCAATCAAAACAAATCATTTACAGTGCGCTGAAAATGGATTTTTTTTTGGATGTTGCGCACAATGATGAATCCGTTATTTGAGTGCAATGGCGATTTGCTTCAAGTTGAAAATAATACATGTCCTTTGGTAAAGGTTTTAGACACGTAGAAATGGAATGCGAAACTGTCTAGGTGATCATACTGGTGATAACAGTCACGATTAATGCACTCATTTAACACTACCGACTTACCCATTTAGCACTACCCAGGGGGCACATGTAGCTACGGACATGAGTAACACTACCCCCCCAATGCTCTACGATCCTATTAGACCGAGACCTACGACTTAAAGAGGATTCCGAACCACTACAAATATCCAGGCACTGCCGAGACTCGGCCATCAGGCCCCTCTGTGTGATCATGATATGTTTTCTCTGGCTCTCCACAGTAAAGAGTATACAAATCACCCTTCTGTTGTAAGTTAGAGTCAAGCCCCGAGCCAACAAGTAGATGGGCCTTATTCATTTTCTCTGCGTTACATAAAACACATATAACAGAGCTCACAATCCCTATTTTGGCCAGATGTTCAACCAGGCTGCTGTGTCCAGTTCTTAGTCTAAAATTGACGACAGCCTCTTTGCAAACTTTTACAGACATTGACAACAGCTCTTTGCAAGCAATTTTTTACAGTCATTCCTGATTGTCTCCCAGACTTTTCTTTTGGTGTTAGGTAATAATAATACGAACACTTAATACACTAAACTCGAACCCTATGATACCTGAGTGACGAGCGCCAGAGCTCTAGCCACTCGGCCATCAGGCCCACACTGGATATATTATTGAAGTATGCATTTTAATTGCCTCCTTAATGTTAAATTTCAACATTAATTCTTAAAAATTTGAAAAACAACAAAAAACAAAAGACTTTACAAAAGACTCGGGAAAATTTCTTACACCAACTCCTACTCTTTCTCCCTTCTCAATTTTCAGAAATACTGGTGTCCCGACCGACTCCCAACTCTCCAACCTCTAAGTACTATATACCCTTTGTAATCATCTAGGACTCTGTTGAAAAAAAAAATTTTTTTTTTCAATTAATGTGACGGAACGTAAAAAATAAAAATTATCTTTACAAAAGAGAAAGGTAAGATTCTTATACCGACTCCCGACTATCAAAAATGCTGAAGTCCCGACTCCAACTCCTCACCTCTGAATACTACATACCCTTTGTAATCACCTAACAAACACAAACTTTAACAAACAAACCCAAACCTAAGCAAACTTTTCTTTTTCAATTACTGCAACGGAACGTGAAAATGATGAATTGAAAAACGGTGATCTCACATTCGATGATACCGACTCCCGACTTTCAAAAATGCTGAAGTCCCGACTCCAACTCCTCACCTCTGAATACTACATACCCTTTGTAATCACCTAACAAACACAAACTTTAACAAACAAACCCAAACCTAATCAAACTTTTCTTTTTCAATTACTGCAACGGAACGTGCGAAATAATGAATTGAAAAACGGTGATCTCACATTCGATGATACCGACTCCCGACTTTCAAAAATGCTGAAGTCCCGACTCCAACTCCTCACCTCTGAATACTACATACCCTTTGTAATCACCTAACAAACACAAACTTTAACAAACAAACCCAAACCTAATCAAACTTTTCTTTTTTCAATTACTGCAACGGAACGTGCGAAATAATGAATTGAAAACGGTGATCTCACATTCGATGATACCGACTCCCGACTTTCAAAAATGCTGAAGTCCCGACTCCAACTCCTCACCTCTGAATACTACATACCCTTTGTAATCACCTAACAAACACAAACTTTAACAAACAAACCCAAACCTAAACAAACTTTTCTTTTTCAATTACTGCAACGGAACGTGAAAATGATGAATTGAAAAACGGTGATCTCACATTCGATGATACCGACTCCCGACTTTCAAAAATGCTGAAGTCCCGACTCCACCTCCTCACCTCTGAATACTACATACCCTTTGTAATCACCTAACAAACACAAACTTTAACAAACAAACCCAAACCTAAGCAAACTTTTCTTTTTCAATTACTGCAACGGAACGTGAAAATGATGAATTGAAAAACGGTGATCTCACATTCGATGATACCGACTCCCGACTTTCAAAAATGCTGAAGTCCCGACTCCAACTCCTCACCTCTGAATACTACATACCCTTTGTAATCACCTAACAAACACAAACTTTAACAAACAAACCCAAACCTAATCAAACTTTTTTTTTTTCAATTACTGCAACGGAACGTGCGAAATAATGAATTGAAAAACGGTGATCTCACATTCGATGATACCGACTCCCGACTTTCAAAAATGCTGAAGTCCCGACTCCAACTCCTCACCTCTGAATACTACATACCCTTTGTAATCACCTAACAAACACAAACTTTAACAAACAAACCCAAACCTAATCAAACTTTTCTTTTTCAATTACTGCAACGGAACGTGCGAAATAATGAATTGAAAAACGGTGATCTCACATTCGATGATACCGACTCCCGACTTTCAAAAATGCTGAAGTCCTGACTCCAACTCCTCACCTCTGAATACTACATACCCTTTGTAATCACCTAACAAACACAAACTTTAACAAACAAACCCAAACCTAATCAAACTTTTCTTTTTCAATTACTGCAACGGAACGTGCGAAATAATGAATTGAAAAACGGTGATCTCACATTCGATGATACCGACTCCCGACTTTCAAAAATGCTGAAGTCCCGACTCCAACTCCTCACCTCTGAATACTACATACCCTTTGTAATCACCTAACAAACACAAACTTTAACAAACAAACCCAAACCTAATCAAACTTTTCTTTTTCAATTACTGCAACGGAACGTGCGAAATAATGAATTGAAAAACGGTGATCTCACATTCGATGATACCGACTCCCGACTTTCAAAAATGCTGAAGTCCTGACTCCAACTCCTCACCTCTGAATACTACATACCCTTTGTAATCACCTAACAAACACAAACTTTAACAAACAAACCCAAACCTAAACAAACTTTTCTTTTTCAATTACTGAAACGGAACGTGCGAAATAATGAATTGAAAAACGGTGATCTCACACTCGGCGATAAGCCGAACACTCGATATCAAATTCAGTGAATGACATACTTCACAAAAGGCAGCGGAATTGGTTATCGGTCGGAGGATTGTCTCGTCCAAGGTTTGCTCAACAAGTGATTCAGAGATAACGGGACAATGTCTGACAATGCAGTCCAAGACGAGCATTAGTTTCGTTTAATATCGGAATTGGAAACGAGATAACTTCGCTTGCTTTGGAACCGGGACATGTGAAGGTCGCGGAGATGATGTCTATAATATTTACATAAGAAATGAACGTTTATAATATGTATGTATAAGGAATGAATGTTTATGACATTTATGTAAGAAAAAAAAAAAAAACGAAATAAATAAGTTAAAATCTTTGTTTAATATTATTTGGAGAAATTTTGAAATTTGCACTGAATACTAACAGAATAATAAATAAATAGTGTAGCACTTGAATTAATAGTGTAGCAATTAAATTAATAGTGTAATTAATTACACAGATAATACAGACTGCATGAATCGTTGGTTAACTTACTTAAAAATAAAACAAATTACTAATACATAACTGAAGTATAGGGGATCGTTTGATATATTTAATTGTTTAGTACAAAAATGCAATGTGAAAATGAATTTTCCGTTTAAAATAAAAAAAAAATATTGAGATTTCGTATAAAATTGCATTCTAAATCATACGGTTATAAAAATAGTTTCGTTATTTTAAAGTTGTTCTTTAAATGCAAGCGAATATAAAATATTTATAAAATGTAGAGTGTCCAGGAAAATATTTGGTTGCTGCCTGAAGTCTTTTGTTGTTTTGCTTATTTTTTTTTTTAAGTGTTTATTCATTCATCAAAAAACTAATAAATATTTTCAATCACGAAAAGTTGAAAATCCAATTCATCAATGATTTGCAAATTTTTATTATGCATGCCTATGATATTGTACTTATATGAGGTTTTGGTGTAAAAAAATAATTGTAAAAGTTTTAAATTTTAATTAAAATGTAAATTTATTTCCTTTTTCATCATAAACAGAACAGTTCTAGAGATAAGTGATATGCCCTGAAAAAGAAGCTTGAAAGCTTACTAAAATTGTAGAAATTGAATGTATAATATAGGAAGGGGCCTGATGGCCGAGTGATTACCGCTCTAGCGCTCGGTACCACAGGTTTCGGGTTCAAGTCTCGGCGGTACCATGGTAGTTTGTAGCGGTTCGAATCCACATTTAGCTCGTTGGTACTAAGAGCGTTGGGCGTATTTTACAATCCTACCCTGTAAAAAGAATACATCTCCAGTCTTGAAATCTGCCAGTGGGCAGATGGCTTTGACCCACCATGGGGCAGTTGCGCCACTGATGATGATAATATGGGAAAGTCAATGTATAAAAAAAACTGAAAACTATATAAAAAAAATCAGACATTTGTTTTATCAAACACAGTGTGGGTTTCTAGATTTGGTTTGATTTGTCACTCTACGATAATTTTTGCACACACTTTGTGGTAAAGACTACAGTTTAACGTGGAATCCGAAGCACTAGCAAATATCCATGATACCGCCAGGATTCGAAGCTGAAGCCTGCAGTACCAGAGCACTAGCCAATTGGCCATCAGGCCGATATGTATACCGGAAAGTAAATAAAAAGAAATTTATTTGTAGCAATTTATGGGTTAATTTAAAGAATATTTTGACATTTTGTTCAATTTTTGTAGAAACCAAGAGAAAACTTAATGAGTCGAAAAATCTTTTATTTTAGGTTTATTACCATTCTCGTATGAAAATTGTTGTGATTCGAAATGGTTGTAGTGGTTCGAAATCTACTTTAAACCGTAGGACTCGTTTTAATAGGATCGTCGAGCGTTGTGTGTGTGTGGGGGGGGTAGTGTTACTGGCGTCCGTAGCTTATCTTCAAGCTACACGTGCCCCTAGGTAGTGCTAAATCAGTAGTAGTGGTGCAGCCGACATAAAGATGAACTGTCTCTGTATTGCCTGCTGCAACAACAACTTTTGCAGTTAAGAACTTAATATTCATTTTGCGGTTGTTTAAAAGCAGTGCAATTTAATCGAAAGTGCAATAACGCTTTCTTTTTGCCTATGCTAATACTTTAATTTTAATTTAAAAAAAAAACGCTTGCTAGCTATATAAGAGTAATCTAAGATTTTATTTGGTCATTTTGTGTGCACTTTAGACTAGATAGACAGGAACTTACAGTGTAATGTGGATTCCGAACGACTCACAAACATCCATGCCTCCGCCAGGATTCGAATCTGAAGCTTGTGGAAGCCAAAGGGCAGAGCACTAGCCATCGCTCTCTACGAACTTTCTAAAAGTTCAATATTAAATTTTAAGGATTATATTTCGGACAATATAAAAATATTTATAAGGATTATATAAAAATATTTTAAATATGGTCAGTTCGTTTTCATATATATGCTTTGAATTTTATTTATTAATTCTAAAACTATGATTCAATGCATAAAAAAAGCAAAGACAAATAAAGAAAATTCCATTATGACACCTTTACCATGATGAAGGAATCATGTGTTACGTCCTTGATATTCACAATGAATTGCGCTAACGATTTCTGGGAAAACAAATTAGTTTTTGCCTAATATCTTTTTGCATAAACTAAATATCTCATCAATTGTTTTGAAGTAATAATCCTACATAATGCGGCTTGTTTTTCTTTTCGCACTTTCCTTTTTTGAAAATTATTTTGCATATTATGAAATTGCGATGTTTAATGTTTTTTTGCCATTACACAAAAGATTCGCTTAATGGATTTTAGATGTTTTTCAATATTGTCTTTTAATTTCTTTTGTAATTCTGAAATTGTAATCAATCGATTCTTTTCACAGACATCTTTATTTTTCATGGTGTGTTTTTAGCTTGATCATGGGGTTTTTTTTTTTTTTATTCAAACAGGGTGGGAAATCGGACAAAACATTCTTGACTTTTGATTCGAATTTTATTGCATAATTTTATTTACTATTCTTTCATGAATGGTAATTTTGAATATAACCATAATTTACATATTTTGTCTTAATTTTTGTGATAATTAGCATAATTTTGTGATATTTATCGTAATAAGAATATGGATCGTTACTAATACATTTAGAAAATTTGTGAAATAAACTCATTGACTTTTATTTAGTTCAAATAATTTGTTAAACAATTGTTTGTATCACAATTTTAAAGGTTAGTTTTAAATTCACTTAAAGGTGTAGTATTTAAATTTTATTACAAATATAAATAAATAAATAAATATATATATACTAAAATTTTATTATAAATAAAATTTTGAAATAATATATAAATATATATATATTAATCAAAGTAGTACTAATGTTTATATATAGTATATATACCGTAAATCTTTTACAGTAATTTTATGAACGATTGTTACTAATGGATTTAAAAAAATCATGAAATAAATTCAATGACTTTTTATAGAACTCTCATATTTTGTAAAAATGTTTGCATTTACAAATTTATTTTTTTTTTACAATTTTAAAGGTGTTGCATTTGAACTCGCTCATATCCTAGTACTCTAAACTCGCTCGTTGCGGTAAAAAAATGTAATTTTATAAATTTTAATTTTATTAGCAAATTTAGAAAATTTGTGAAATAAATTAAATGATTTCTTATTGAACTCATATATTTTTCAAGAAATTGTTTGCATTAATAAAAAAAATATATATTTTTTACAGTTTTAAAGGTGTAATATTTGAACCCACTTATATTTGCACTTATATTCTTATATATTTGCTTATCCATATTTATGTAAATATATATTGTATAAAAATAATACTAAATTAATTGATAACTACCGTAATTTTAAAATGCTTACAGTAAATTTTTTACCATGATTTTATGAATTTTGATATTTACAAACAGATTTAGAAAATTTGTGAAATAAATTCAATGACTTTCAGTGAACTCATATATTTTTTAAAAAATTGTTTGCAATATAAAATTTTCTTTTTATTTTTACAATTTTAAAGGTGCAGTATTTGAACTCACTTAAAAGATATCATTGCACTCTAAATTTGTTTACCAATTTAATATTAATTAATGCTATTAGTAGTATATATGAACATTTATAATATAATATATAAATATTTAGTATACAATAGAGGAATATATAATGCGTAAATATTAATAAACCGTATATGAGTATTTAATGTTCTGACAGCACAAATGTGTCTGAATAACTGTATTTGTAGCTGAACTAAACCACTCATTTTTGTAAATGAAACAGCAAGTTGAAGTAAAGAAGGTAAAAAGTTGAAAAACACGTTAGAAATTGTCTTTCGCAGAACAGCCACGCAGCCTTAATTCGTCTCTATTCCACCAACGAACAAATTTATTTTAATTTTGCATTTAAATAGAGACTCGTAAATTTGAATCTTAAAAATTACAGAGAAAGCAGCAGTTAAAATACAAATTATTTGCTATATTTTTTCACATACACTCGTATCACACATTTACATTAAATTTTAAAGGTTTTTTTTTTTTTTATTCATAGTTATTGTTCTACGTCCAAATTTTATTTATTTTTATCTGTCATTATGTTTTACTGTCAATTTCTGTAAGCATTGTACAGAATATTAAAATTTTGTCTTTTCCACACAAGGATTCTCAATGTTCTTCACTTCTCAGCCAACGGCTAGGATTCTTGTTTTCGGTTAAACATTTTAATCTGGGTTATAAATAGGAAAAGGAAATTGAATATTTATTAGTTTTATTATTTGATGAATGATTATTTTAAGACTTCCTAAAACCCATTTTAATATATATATATTGTAACCGTGCTTCTTTCTGTACTGGCAAGAGCGCCCACTTTTGGCGTTCAGGAGAAATGGCCAGTCGACTTCGAGACTGTCACTCCAGAGGAAGTACAGCGCAATCTGCGTTCGCATTGAGAAACATTTAGTTTATAGTCTCTCGTCCCGAAAAGAAATGTATTTAGCATTTCCTGGCACATTAGTTGACCGACAGACTCTCACCCGAGAAGAAGTATATTTCGCTCACCCTGCGCGCTTCCGAGTTTCGGGTGTTCGGCTTAGAAATGGAGTCCTTCCATGAATCTATAAATATTTGTCTTTAAATGTGTTATATATTGTATATAGTTAATTGTATGTGCGTGGTGTTTGTGTGTGTAAATAAAGCTGTGAGTTCTTCTTACTTCAGCTGTGAGTACTTCCCAGAGTATACTTCAAGTATTTCAACCCAACAACACCCAGTTGCACAGCCTGCACATTACAATATATATATATATATATATGAATGAATCTTTGATGTGAAATTTCACAGATGTCAAGGACAGTGCCAGCAACCTAAAAAGAGGAAAAAAAATTGAAATTCTATAAGCCCTGGGAATTTTAAATTGAAAATTGGTCTTACGTTTTGGACACAGTAGTATATATACTAGGAAGAATGACCAAACGGGTTGCTGAAGTGTACACACGTGACTTGATGGAAATGCTGGCTTCGAACTGGAAGAGCATTTACGCATGCTTAATTTTACTACACCATTAAGATACTACAACAATTTAGAAAGAACACCTATACGAGTGGCAACTATCTCCTTGAAGCCAATAAAAACATATTGGTTTGACATACCAATTGAAACACAAAGTTTTTGCTCCTATCTCCTACATATATACGGAAACTTTCAATTCATCCTCGTTTGGTAGGCCACAATGTGTTATTTGCCTGGAAATTCAGTTCCAGGTATCAGAAGATGAGTTTCGCAAAAGTCGATGTTTTTAAATTGCCGATATGTCAACTAAATTGTTGAGTTCAAGACAGAAATTGAAATGTTATTGTCAGATATTGTTTTCCTTGTTGTCTCATCCTAAATAAACAATTTTTTTGTGGTTTGGGTGCATTTTATGGCATTTTACATATAAACGGTATTTATCTTACAGTCTCTTGAGATAGGCTCCAATGTGTTAGTTCCTGAAAAAAATCAAGCCCAGGAAAATCAGAAGATGAGCTTCGCAAAAAGTCGATGTTTTATAAATTGCCGATATTGTTAAGTTAAATGTGT
The DNA here is from genome assembly GCA_021605095.1 of Caerostris extrusa. Lineage (NCBI taxonomy): Eukaryota > Metazoa > Arthropoda > Arachnida > Araneae > Araneidae > Caerostris > Caerostris extrusa. The sequence goes on along the minus strand of BPLR01020462.1, from coordinate 12,468 downwards.
TGTTGTCGTTGCAGCTAAATTGTTGAGTTCAAGACAGGAATTGAAATGTTATTGTCATTTTGTTTTCCTTGTTAAGTCTCATCCTAAATAAACATTTATTTATTTATTTTTTTTGTGGTTTGGGTGTATTTTATAGCATTTTACATATATACAGTATTTATCTCACAGTCTCTTGAGATAGGCTCCAATTTGTTAGTTCCTGAAAAAAAGACAGGAATTGAAACAAGCCCAGGAAAATCAGAAGATGAGCTTCGCAAAAAAACCAAGTCGATGGTTTTATAAATTATCGATATATCACAGCTAAATTGTTGAGTTCAAGACAGAAATTGAAACGTTGTTGTCAAATTTTGTTTTCCTTGTTATGTCTCATCCTAAATAAACAATTTTTTATGTATGTGTGTTTGGGTGTATTTATGCCATTTTCATACATACGGGTCTATCTTATATTTTCTTTGTGGTAGACTCCAAATGTGTTAGTTCCTGGAAACCCAGTCCTAGAAATGAAAAGATGAGCTTCGCGAAAAGTTGATATTCTAGAAATTATCGATATGTCACCTAAATTGTTGAGCTCGAGACAGAAATTGAAATGTTATTGTCAGATTTTGTTTTCCTTGTTATGTCTCATCCTAAATAAACATTTTTTTTTATGTTTTGGGTGTATTTTATGGCATTTTCATATATGCGGGTTTATCTTACAGTCTGTTGTAGTAGGCTGTGTATGTGTATGTTGCATGTGTTATTTGTCTTGAAACTCAGGCCCAGGAAATAGAAGATGAACTTCGCAAAAAAATCGATATTTTATGTATTGTCGATATATCCCTTAAATTGTTGAGTTCTAGACGGACATTGAAATATTATTATCAAATATTGTTTTCCTGGTTGTGTATTGTTCTAAATAAACAATTTCGTGTGTATGTTTAGAGTGTATTTTATGCCATTTTCATACATACGGGTTTATCTTATAATCTCTTAAGTGTGTAGGCTCCAATGTATTATTTGCCTGGAAACCCATGCCCAGGTCTAATATTTGCCTGGAATAAAACAGCAAATGTGTGAGTAGTGCAGGCTCCAATGTATTATTTGCCTGGAAACCCATGCCCAGGAAACAGCAGATGTGTGAGTAGTGCAGGCTCCAATGTGTTATTTGCCTGAAACCCATGCCCAGGAAACAGCAGATGTGTGAGTAGTGCAGGCTCCAATGTATTATTTGCCTGGAAACCCATGCCCAGGAAACAGCAAATGTGTGAGTAGTGCAGGCTCCAATGTGTTATTTGCCTGGAAACCCATGCCCAGGAAACAGCAGATGTGTGAGTAGTGCAGGCTCCAATGTATTATTTGCCTGAAACCCATGCCCAGGAAACAGCAAATGTGTGAGTAATGCAGGCTCCAATGTGTTATTTGCCTGGAAACCCATGCTCAGGAAAGCAGATGTGTGAGTAGTGCAGGCTCCAATGTATTATTTGCCTGAAACCCATGCCCAGGAAACAGCAAATGTGTGGTAGTGCAGGCTCCAATGTGTTATTTGCCTGGAAACCCATGCCCAGGAAACAGCAGATGTGTGAGTAGTGCAGGCTCCAATGTGTTATTTGCCTGGAAACCCATGCCCTGAAACAGCAAATGAGTGAGTAGTGCAGGCTCCAATGTATTATTTGCCTGGAAACCCATGCCCAGGAAACAGCAAATGTGTGAGTAGTGCAGGCTCCAATGTGTTATTTGCCTGGAAACCCATGCCCAGGAAACAGCAGATGTGTGAGTAGTGCAGGCTCCAATGTATTATTTGCCTGAAAACCCATGCCCAGGAAACAGCAAATGTGTGAGTAGTGCAGGCTCCAATGTGTTATTTGCCTGGAAACCCATAGGAAACAGCAGATGTGTGAGTAGTGCAGGCTCCAATGTATTATTTGCCTGGAAACCCATGCCCAGAAACAGCAAATGTGTGAGTAGTGCAGGCTCCAATGTGTTATTTGCCTGGAAACCCATGCCCAGAAAACATCAGATGTGTGAGTAGTGCAGGCTCCAATGTGTTATTTGCCTGGAAACCCATGCCAGGAAACAGCAGATGTGTGAGTAGTGCAGGCTCCAATGTATTATTTGGAAACCCATTTTCAGATGTGTGAGTAGTGCAGGCTCCAATGTATTATTTGCCTGGAAACCCATGCCCAGGAAACAGCAGATGTGTGAGTAGTGCAGGCTCCAATGTATTATTTGCCTGGAAACCCATGCCCAGAAACAGCAAATGTGTGAGTAGTGCAGGCTCAATGTGTTATTTGCCTGGAAACCCATGCCCAGGAAACAGCAGATGTGTGATTAGTGCAGGCTCCAATGTGTTATTTGCCTGGAAACCCATGCCCAGGAAACAGCAAATGTGTGGTAGTGCAAGCTCCAATGTATTATTTGCCTGGAAACCCATGCCCAGAAACAGCAAATGTGTGAGTAGTGCAGGCTCCAATGTGTTATTTGCCTGGAAACCCATGCCCAGGGAAACAGCAGATGTGTGAGTAGTGCAGGCTCCAATGTATTATTTTGCCTGGAAACCCATGCCCAGGAAACAGCAAATGTGTGAGTAGTGCAGGCTCCAATGTGTTATTTGCCTGAAACCCATGCCCAGGAAACAGCAGATGTGTGAGTAGTGCAGGCTCCAATGTATTATTTGCCTGGAAACCCATGCCCAGGAAACAGCAAATGTGTGAGTAGTAGGCTCCAATGTGTTATTTGCCTGGAAACCCATGCCCAGGAAACAGCAAATGTGTGAGTAGTGCAAGCTCCAATGTATTATTTGCCTGGAAACCCATGCCCAGGAAGCAGCAAATGTGTGAGTAGTGCAGGCTCCAATGTGTTATTTGCCTGGAAACCCATGCCCAGGAAACAGCAGATGTGTGAGTAGTGCAGGCTCCAATGTATTTTTTGGCCTGAAACCCATGCCCAGGAAACAGCAAATGTGGTGAGTAGTGCAGGCTCCAATGTGTTATTTGCCTGGAAACCCATACTTGGAAACAGCAGATGTGTGAGTAGTGCAGGCTCCAATGTATTATTTGCCTGGAAACCCATGCCCAGGAAACAGCAAATGTGTGAGTAGTGCAGGCTCCAATGTGTTATTTGCCTGAAACCCATGCCCAGGAAACAGCAGATGTGTGAGTAGTGCAGGCTCCAATGTATTATTTGCCTGGAAACCCATGCCCAGGAAACAGCAGATGTGTGAGTAGTGCAGGCTCCAATGTGTTATTTGCCTGGAAACCCATGCCAGAAACAGCAGATGTGTGGAGTAGTGCAGGCTCCAATGTATTATTTGCCTGGAAACCCATGCCCAGGAAACAGCAGATGTGTGAGTAGTGCAGGCTCCAATGTATTATTTGCCTGGAAACCCATGCCCAGGAAACAGCAGATGTGTGAGTAGTGCAGGCTCAATGTGTTATTTGCCTGGAAACCCAAGGCCAAATATCAGAAGATGAACTTCGCAAAAGTCGATGTTTTATAAATGGTTGATATGTCACCTAAATTGTTGAGTTCAAGACAGAAATTTAAATGTTATTGTCAAATATTGTTTTTCTTGTTGTGTCTTATTCAAAACACACATTTTATTTATTTATTTATTGTTGTTTGTGTGTATTTTTACGGCATTTTCATCCATACGGGCTTAACTTACAGTCTCTTGTTTACAAATTTCGTAAAAAATAAATAATAATAAATAAATAAAAAAAAAAAAAAAAAACGTCCGTTGGGCCGAATCTTTCCTCTAGTGTGTCACGATGTCTTGGAGGAGTGGGACACCCGGACAGAAGTGTGGGGAGGGGTGCATTGCTTATTCATGGTTTGTGTTTGTGCATTTTTCTCTCTCTCGTGTGTCCACATGCAGGTGTCCTTGGCCACTTCTTCCATTGTGTGCGGGGACTCCAGAACAAGAAAGTGGCACGTAATCGCGGCGCGTAATCACCCCCCCCTCACTCGCGGTTATGCACACACACTCGGCGTATTTCTCTTTCTCTTTCTTTTTCTCTTTATCATTATATTTCCACCGGTGATATTCATGTGCCATTTTTTCATGCATTGTTGAAGAATGTCTTCGGCGGTTTGGGAAACGAGAGTCGGAAAAAAAAAAACAAGTGAAACGGAAAGAAGTGCTGGGATGGCAGGATTTATGGATATATATATATATATATATATATATATATATATATATATATATATATATATATATATATATATCTGCCTGTTTGCAGTATGTAAAGGGCAAGCACATGGAACACAAAATATCATAACAAAACAAACAATATATATATATATATATATTGTTTGATAGAGTCTGATAGGGCTCTGTGACACTCTTACAGTCATATGAGACCGGGACATGCTGCGTAAGTGGATTCCGAAAACCACTCCAAACGTCCATAGCACCGCCGGAACTCAAACTTGAAACCTGGGGTACCGAGAGCGAGTACTGAACACTCGGCCATCAAGGCCTCTAGATAGATGGATAGAACGAATAAACGAACAACCATATTTACTTCTTCAATGGCGCAACAGCTCCATGGTGGGCCAAGGTTGTCTGTTGTCAGAATTCGAAAGAGATGTTTTTCTTTTTACAGGGGTAAGGTTGTCAGCTTTTCACAACGCTTTACAGTCATATTGAAGGTCATGGGACTTTTTCACAGCTTAAAGTGGATTTCGAGCCACTACAAACATCCTAGCACCACCGGAACTCGAACCGAAACTTGTGGCCCCGAACGCTATACACTTAGCCATATAACATCTATATATATTCTAATTTTCCATTGAAGATTTTGTTTGGATGCTCTTTCCACTGAAAATACTTTCATTTTTCAAATTCTATTTCCAATAGATTCTATTCTTTTCCATTCCTTTTCCCAGTTTCAATTCCAAAATAGTATCTGGTAGATTGAGGAAGAAGGACCTTTCAGGAAGACTCTCACATGCAAATATCTCATATTTGGGAGAAAACCCAGAAAATTATCATCTGTATCTTTTCTCACACCTCATCCCCGTACCTAAGTTTATGTAACCCACGCTTACCTGTTAGAAGGATGGGAACCTCGGTAGGTCTCAATTAGAGTACGGATACCCTACTTGCCGGGCGATTAGAAAAGGACGAGTTACTGGCTGACTTTAGGGGTAACTATGCCACATTTGTGTAGGAGAAAGCCTAGCTTCCTGTTAACTCGTCCTTTCCTGCCCGGCAAGCTGGGTATCCCGTACTCTAATTGAGACTTCATCCTTCTAACAGGCAAGCGAGTTACACAAACTTAGGCACGAGGATGAGTATGATGGTGCAGATAATTTTCTGGGTTTTCTAAGGATGATCATGTGGAGTGGCTCTGAAGGTCCTTCTTTCTCAATCTACCAGATACTCTTTCTGAATTAGCTGAAAGAGATGAAAAGAATAAGAATGTGGAAATAGAGGAGACTGATGAATCCAGGAAAGGCAACAAAAATCCTCAGTGAAGAGGCCAGAGCTATATATAGTGTTATGCCCAAGAGTCCCATTGGTATATGGATGTTGGCAATTGGCTCGAGAATCCACTTGCTTTGTAAGTCTAATCCTAATATGACGGTGTAAGCGACAGCATACCCTGTAGAAAAGGCATGCCTGCTCGTGCGACGGCAGACGACCTTATTGCATGAATGTTGCGATGAAAAGTAAATACTTATGTTGTTCTTATCCATCTATCTGGAAGACATGATGGCCGGTGTTCACTACTCATCGCAGGCTCAAGTGATTCCGGCAGTATCATACGAATGATTTCGGGTCCCTTTTACGTAATCGATGCTCCTCTATGACTGCAAAATGTCTGAAACTATCAAAGACTCTGTCAAGCAACTATATATATGTCTGTATTGTTTGTTTGTTCATGATATTTTTGTGTTCCATGTGCTTTGCCCTTTTATACTGCAAACGAAGCTGCAGAATGCTATATATATAAATATATATATATATATATAAAATGCCTCAATATACATATGAAATATATATATATATTAAATATATATATATAAATATATATATAATAATATATATATATATATATATATATGTATATGTATATATATGTATATATATATCCATAAGTATCCTACCCAAACTCTTTCACGTCTTGTTTTCCGACTCTCTCCCGACACCGAGGCATTCTTCCAGCAATGCAGCATGAATATCACCGGAATATAATGATAAAGAAGAAAAGAAAACCACGCCAGTGTATTGCATAACTACAGTGAAGAGAGAGTGACTTTTACCACCGCGTCCCGTACCACTTCTTTTATGAGTCCACTACGAGAAGTGACCAAGGACCACCTGCACTGTGAACACACGAAGAAGAAGAAAAATACAAGCTGAAACCAGCTGTGCCCCCTCCCCACTTTCTTCTGTCCGGGTGTCCCGCTGCCCGAAGATGGGGCACACAGAGGAAGATTCGGCCCAACCGGGCCGTTTTTTATTTATTTATTGTGTTTATTTTTACGAAGAACATAGACTAGTCACTTCCATATGGATTCTTTAAATATAGCAATAAACCTAAACAAGCAAAATGTGTTTTGAAGACAACAGAAAAACTGTATTTATTTAATAACATTTAAATTTCTGTCAACCATTGCCTCGACATCGACTGCAGTTCATCTTCTGATATTTGACGCTTAGTTTCCAGCCCAGAAAGCTGGGCACTACTCACCGGCTCTTGTTTCCTGAACATTTCGGGCAGGCCTGCGCCCTCGCACATCTGCTGTTCCTGGGCATGAGACTCGGGCAAATCAGCATTGGAGCCTGCACTGCCAGCTGCTGAGCAGATGTACATTGAGCACTGCACTCCCTCCCCATCTGCTGGTTTCCCCCAGGCATGGACTCCAGGCAGGAAATGGCCACATTGGAGCCTGCACTACACATCTGTTTCAGGCATGGAGACTCCAGGCAAATGGCGGTGAGAGCCTGCCTCTCCGTTATGTTTCCTGGGCATGAGGACACCAGATAATATTACATTGGAGCCACTCTCCATCTGGAGGCATGGTTGCCCCCAGGCAAATGCCCACATTGGGCTGCACTCTTCACGTGGGCATGAGCAAATGTACATTGGGCACACTCCTCACATCTGCTCTGAACATCTCCAGGCAAATGGCATTGGAAACACCCCTGCATTTGCTGTTTCCCTGGGCATCAGTTTCCAGTAGCATTGGGCTTGCGCCCAGCGACCCTGGGCATGGGGCTCCGAGCAAGTGGCGCCACTCTCACATTGCTGACCACAGGCGTGGGCTCCGGGCAGGTGGCGGGCCACTGCCTCCACTCATCACCGTGGGCTCCCGGGCAATGTTACGACCACCTTCTTCCCGTTTGTGACTGGCATGCTCAGGCTGAAATGTGTTGGGCCTTCCACTCCTCCAGCGACCTGGGCATGGGTTTCCAGGCAAATGTGAACACGCCTACATTTGCTTGTTTCTGGGTGGGCTCAGGTGCGTTACAGACTGCTCCCCACATTGGGCGCCAGACTGGAGGCAAAATGTGGCATTAGGCTGCACCGCCACATCTGCCAACTGGGCGTGAACCAGGCAAAATGTACATTGGGCACTGCACCTACCACGTTGCTGTTTCTAATGGACCAGGCAGGTGCCACATTGGGCCACTACTCCCATCTGCTCCTGGGCATCTGCTGACTCTGGGCATGGAATTTCAGGCAGAGACTCACATCTGCTGACTCCTGAGCATGGGCTTCCAGGCAGCCTTACGACAGACACTGCCCTGACTCTGGGCATGGGGGCAAACCAGGCCTCCCTCACGTTCTTGCTCTGGGCATGTTTCCAGGCAAATGGCCACATTGGGACCTACTTCTCACTGCATCCTTGTTTCCTGAGCATGAACCGAACAAATACATTGGGCACACTGCATTTGCTGTTTCCTGAGCATGGAGAGTTTCCGGAGAGCAGAAATATACATTGGAGCCTGCCGCCTCACCGACTGGAGCGTGAGTTTCAGACAGCCTCCCAAGGCATGAGTTTCCAGGCAAATATCCACATTGAGCCACTACGGAATGAACTCAGGCAGAAATAGCACACAGACACTACTCACCCATCTGCTGTTTCCTGAACACATGGTTTCAGGCAAATAATACATTAGTACTTCCCTGCATTGTGACCCTGAGCATCAAATACATTGGAGCCTGCGCTACTCTTTTGCATCATTTCTGATGCGTTCCAAGCAGAAACCTATTGCACTCTACCACAGACAGGTTTCGGGCGCAGAGAAATAACCCATTGAACCTGCTTCTGCCTTTCCACAGAATGAGCAAATGTACATTGAGTACCTGCTACTGCATTTGCTTTCCTGAGCGTGGAGTTTCAGGCAAATAATACATTGGAGCCTGCATACTCACACGTCTGCTGTTTCCTGAATGTTCCAGACAATGTACACATTGGGCCTGCATACTCCCCTCTGCTGTTCTGAATGGAGATTTCAGGCCATACATTGAACTTACATTCTTCCTGAATGTACATAAGATAAACCCAGTATGTATGAAAATGGCATAAACTCACTCATTACCACACACGAGTATTTATTTAGAACAATACAACAGGAAAGCAATATTTGACAATAATAACCATTGATAAAATCTCAAACTCAACAATTTAAAGTATATCGACAGTACAAAATATCGATTTTTACTGTCTTCTGCTCCTGGGCCTGTCAAGACAAGCCACATGCAACACTGCTCACAGCCTACCTGGCACAGACTGGGCAAACCCGCATATGCGAAGATATACTTTCTTAGCTGAAAATGTTTATTTAGGAGTGGTTTATAACAACAAATCTGACAATGTATTTCAATTTCTTTCCTTTATTAGAATTGACATATCGATGAGCTCTAGGTATCAGCTTCATGGCTCATCTTTAGATTTCTAGGATGGGTTTCCAGGCAAATAACATTTGTATATTTTGCTGTATGTATGTGCATAAATCACCCCTAAATACACATGCATACCTGGGTGTTTGTTAGGATGATTTAACAAGGAAGCAGGGCTGACAACAACGTTTCAATTTCTGTCTCAGCTCAACTGTATTCTCTCGTGTTACCAAACCATCGACACAGCTCTGAACTTGTTTTTTCAGGCCTTTAGGCCAGACTATCTCAAGAGACTGTGGACAAACTACTGTATATATGTAAAAATGCTATAAATACACCCAGAAACAAAAATAAATGTAAAATGTTTATTTAAGTTGAGAGACAACAAGAGAAACAAATGACTCTTCAATTCCTCCCAGGCTCAACAATTTGCACGGCATTTAACAGCATTTAACAGCAATATCGGCAACCTCAAGCATCGACTTTGGCTGTGCTGATTTTTCTGAGCTGACCGGGGAACCCACGTGAGATCTCAGAGACAACAGATTTGCCTGTAGGCTATAAAAATCACCCAGGCCACAAAAAAGTGTTTACATTTAGGATGAACTGAAAAGCTAATGCCTATCTGATGTGCTGTTTCAATTTCTATGTGGGCTCAACAGACTAGTTGACACCATCGGCAATTTAAAAAACATCGACTGCGAAATCATGGCTTCTGACCTGGAACTTTAATTTCCAGGCAAATAACATTATTACCTACCAAACGGATAGTTTCCTTATATATGTAAGGAGATAGGAGCAAAAAATGTGTTTCAATGGTCAAACAATGTTATTGGCAAGAGAATAGTTGCCACTTCGTATAGGTGCAACAAGTGTATGTATCTTAATGGTGTATTAAGAATTAAGCATGCGCTAATACTTCTTCCAGTTCGACTCAGTATTTCCGTCAGGCACGTGACGCTCGGCGGCCCGTTTACGGTCGTATTCTTCTGAGCGCTGCCACGTGTCCCAAGGCTTGTAAGACAATTTCAGTCAAAATTTCTGTTTTTCACTGCACAGGTTGCTGTTTTTCGTCGGCATCTGGATTCATCAGATTCGTTCATATATATATATATGTTGTAATGTGCGGGCTGCTGGGTGGGTTGAAGCTCCGCAGCTGAGGAAAGTAGAGAACTCACAGCTGGCCACAAGCTACCCTGCACATGGCTAATATATGCAATATATAACACATTTAAAGACAGGTGAGCCGCTGGGTGAGACTCCGACTAGCCGACACCAGGCTTGCAGGGTGGCGAAATATACTCTTCTCCCGAAGGTGGCTCGGTCCTTCAATGTACCGGGAAATCTTGACAACAAGAAGACCACAAACTAAATGTTTGCGAACACAAACCAACAACATGAGTATTTAGCCTCAGCTGGCAACCACCTGAACATAAAAATGAGCAGCTCTGTGCAAGCACATTACAATGCTGCGTTAAAAATGTTAGAGAGTCTTAAAACTAATCATTCATCAAATAACAAAACTGTAAATATTCTATTTATAACCCAGATATATCTTGGCCGAAAACAGATCCCCTGCCGTGAAGTGAGAAAACGTGTCCCCCCATTGATGAAGCAAGGCTGTGTTGTACTATACAGAAAATTGACACAGTAAGCAATGACAGGTAAAGCAAATAGGTGGGCAGTAAGTATAACTATGAATAAAGGCCTTTAGAAAACCCCAGTAACAATGATACCTAATGAAAAAAATATAACCCTTCAGCAATTTTAAGATTCAAACACAGTCTCTGTTGGAAATAGCAGGTAAAACAAATTGTTCGTTGAGTAAGGCTGCGTGGCTGTTCTGCGAAGATAATTTCTGGCGTGTTTTCAACTTTTACCTTCTTTTACTCAACTGCTTTTGTTTCATTTACTGAGTGGTTTAGTTCACAAGCGGTGTTCAACCTTTAATAAAAACCATTAAGTACTCATATACAATTTGTGCATTATCTCACTTTTATTGTATACTAAATATTTATATATTATATTATATTAAAAATATATACTAATAGCGATTAATATTGGGAATGACAGGCAAATTTGTTGAAGTGAGTTCAAATACTGCCCTTTACAAAAAAAAAAAAAAGACTGAGGCACATATTGCAGAAGCAATTTTAAAAAAATATATGAGTTCACTGAAATCATTGAACATTTCTGAAATTTTCAAATCTGCAATGGCAAAATTCACTCAAAATCATGTTAAAAACACTGCTCAGCATTTTAAAAACACGTGAATATCGAACAATTTGTATTATTTTTATACAATATATATTACATAAATATGAATAGCTGAATATATAAGAATACAAGTGCAGATATGGGTGGGTTCATCCACCTTTAAGCATATGCCACAATATTTTTGCAGGCAATTCTTTGCAAAATATAACAGTTCAATAAGAAATCATTTAATTTATTCTGAACACTGGGGTAGCTAATAAGCAAAAGATTTGATGCATTTTTACCGCAACAGCTTTGGTTTGTGCAAGTGTGAGTTCAAATGCAGCACTGCTAAACTGTAAATAAATTTAGCAAATCTGGCATTTTAGGATATAAAGGAGTCATTGATTATTTCATGTTTCCGTGTGTGAGAATAGTTCATCGTATAATAGTTACGTATATATAAACATTGAATACTTTTGATATTCATATATATATATCTTGTACTCAGAATACTTTATTACAAATGTAAATAAATATATATATATATATATATATATTTGTTATTTATTTATATTTGTAAATAAATTACAGTACAAGAATATCTTCCTAAGTAATTAAACTCTTACACCTTTAAAATTGTGTTACATGTGTTTAACAAATTATATGAACTAAATAAAGTCAATGGTTTATTTCTGAGGCCTACAGTAACGTCATATTCTTATTACGTATCACAAAGAGCAGTATCACAAAAATTAAGACAAATATGATTGCTATAAAATTACCATTCATGAAAATAGTAAATAAGTATGCAATAAAATTCAGCTGTTATTTCCACCCTGTTTGAAGATCAAAAAACCCCGTGATCAAGCTACACCATGAAAAATAAAGATACTGTGAAAAGAATCGATTGATTAATTTCAGAATTACAAAAAAAAGACAATATTGGCATCTAAAATCCATTAAGCATCTTGTGTAATGGCAAAAAAGCCCATTAAGAAGCATCACGCAATTTAAAATAATTCAAGAAAGATGCGAAAAAAAAAACAAGCTACATTATGAAGTTATTCAAGCAATTGATGAATATTTAGTTATGCTATGGGCAAAACAGCATTTTCCCAGAAATCGCCAGCGCAATATCAGGGCATGGCTTTCGCTAAATCGTGACAAGATGTCTGTGGAATTTTCTTTTATTTGTCTTCCTTTTATACGGTGAATCGCGTTTAATTAATGGAAAAATTCAAAAGCATACTGTTTTGACCATATTTGCATATTTTTATATAATCCTTATAAATGTTTACATATTGTCGAAATATAATCGCCAAAGTAATATTGAACTTTTAGAGAAAGTTCGTGAGGAAGCGATATTTGAATAATATGCCCTTTGGCTCCACAGCTTCAGGTGGATGTTTGTGTCGTCAATTCCACACCAACAAGA
>BPLR01020460.1:0-32247 GCA_021605095.1 Caerostris extrusa | reverse complement strand
AGATATCAATAATCGTTTGACAAATTAATGTTATCAATTTGAAATGTTTTTAAGTATTTCTTATTGTAACTATTTTAATAAAATAATTTAAAAAAATTTTATTTCAATCAAAAGATTATTGCGCTTATCTGGAAATGCAACTGTTTCATAAATCGGTGTTACATCAGCGGCATGATTCATAATTCGTAAGGGAATAAAGATGGAGTACTGAACTTTGTTCTTTAGAATTTTCAAAACTCATTTAAAACTATTAGTTAGAAAATAAATATTTTGAAGAACGTTAGAAACGGAATTTTTTTTTTCAAATACTTCTTGTTTAAAAACAGAACAAATATCGAATTTTTCGAAAATAATGCTTTTATTTTCAACAAAAGCAAAGTCGCAATAAAAAGTAACCCACTCTTTATTCTGAATTTTTAAAAAAAATATGGCGACAACAAACGTATTCCACAAAAAACAATTTTATGACTTTTAATATAGATCTAATATTAACGAGAATAAATGAAATATCATTATTCAACGATTAAATCTTTTTCTTTCTTTTTTTTTTGACAGAATCAAAAGAAAACTAAATAAAGCGAACGTTTTTTTAACTCAAGTTTTTTTTCAGATTTGCAAATATGCCCGAGTTCGTTGCTGAATTATTAGGTTTGTCTTATTTACAATTAACCTTTTGAGGAAAAATCAACCACACTTAAGATATTCTTAAAACGATAATTATATTTTATTTTTCTTCTTTCTCAAAAAGAATAAATACAATTTTTTTTAAATCTTTTTCCTTAATTAGCGCAATTTTTTAAAATCTATTTCTGAAAAAAAAAAAAAAAAAAAAAAAAAAAAATAGACAAATTAAAACAAAAACATTTTCATTTATTTACTGTTGTTCTTTTGACTTTTTATACAAGGTTAAATTTTTTTTTTTTTTTTTTTTAAGACAGGGGAAAAATAATTTTAGGCGCCGTTTTTGAATGGGCATTAATTGAGGAAATATTCAATGATGCTGCTTTTTATAAAAGCCTTTGTTGTTTTGGTAATATTGTTAATAGCTTTTAATGATCTTTATATTCTGTAATTGTAGTTACATACTATTGTTGCAAGATTGTATTTTGTGTTGCTACTAATTCAATTTATTGTTCATCAATTGAACTTAATCACCACTTAAATTATTTGAATTGTTAGAAACAATGCTTTTAATTTTTACTTTGTGATCTATTTATTAGTAATGCAATGATAAATAAGTCAGTGACTATTCTACTATAACGTAAATCCTTCTCTTATTATAATATCTCCCACAGTAAGTCAAAAGTCAAGTTTTTTATTGTGCGTCCTTCTTTTTTAAAAAAAAAATATTTAGACAATTATTATATAAATAACCTCATTGGAACTGAGCATATTGGTTGTTGGAACTGAGCATATTGGTTTCTGATTTTCAGGTTCAGGACTTTCAGGTTCACGGGAACATTTTAATTTTTATTTACCAGCATTATACATATGTACACACACACACACATATATGTATATATACAGAAATCTGTATTATTACAAATTATTATTTAAAAAAATGAAAATTAAAGATATCACTGATTCATAAGTGCAGTGTACTCCAAAGGTCGGAGATTTTCAGAGTTCTTGAGTCTGAACAATCTATTGCACCGGTTTTGCAGCAGACCTTAACTATCACACGGCGTGATGCACGAAAACCACAAGGCTCACTTTTTGTAAACAGGCAGGAGATCCCGGCCTGTTCAGTCACTTCGCAGTAAAAAAAAAAAAACAACATTTCTTGTTGACATGTTTCAGAACATCCACCCTCCTTCTCCAAAACCTCCCTTTAAGAAAATCCGTCAAGATAGGGGGGGGTGTCAACCTCCCTCACCTCTCATTGGACACTTTCTCAGCCCATGGCTATCACTAATCACAACGCAACAACTCAAGGTGTAGTCCATATTCCATTTGTAATTGCTGCGACTTGTAAAGGTCGCACAGACAATCGCTAATTTCATAAGTTCTCATTATCCATGACATTGATTATGTGCTGTCGGATTTGAGTGACAGGTTGTTCTGATTAGAATAAGACACTAGTTCTAATGTGAGCGATTCATCAGTCCCATAGAGTAATATTAAAATAGAGAGCGTATAATGATTACCAAATTGAAGTCAAAATGCTTATCACACGATGGATGTATACTTCAGCAATTTGTTTGTTTTTTCTCCTATTAATATGTATATTTCGTTGTGCGGGCACTGAAATAATGGTTAAATATAGCTTGTATACTAATATTCTTGTGTTCGAGAAATTTGGGAAAGGAGGATTCTAACTGTTTAATTGGAGGAATTGGTAAAATTGATTTATTTATTATATTGGATGAATATGGGATGTTTAAAGCAATTTTATTCCGTATATTCAATTCACGTTTTTATTTATATCGTAGTCTGCATCATAATATCGCATGTTAGACTGTTAATTTTATTTTAATTAATTATATTGAATATTAAATTTTATAATAATTATATTAATTATATTAAATATTTATTTTATTTAATTTTTTGTGAGTTTAATGAAATATAATATTCATCTATTTATGGGGAGTCATTTCAATTAATTTAAAAATTATTTTTAGACCTGCATGCAATGGTATTATCTCTTATTATATGCATGGTAGCTTGACATTTGTTTAGTGACTAAATATATTGTAGGCAAGAGGGAAAAAAGTCCGATC
The DNA here is from genome assembly GCA_021605095.1 of Caerostris extrusa. NCBI lineage: Eukaryota > Metazoa > Arthropoda > Arachnida > Araneae > Araneidae > Caerostris > Caerostris extrusa. The sequence continues at coordinate 29,527 of BPLR01020460.1, read as the reverse complement.
CTAAATGATTTTCAAAACAATTATTTTATTTATTTATTTTCAAATTCCAATTGAGGGCAGGTGCTATTCTCAACTTTCTGTTCCTTCTGATTAGGGGAGCGCTGTATATTTTTATTATTATTCCGTGACAGGCACCCAAACCAATTTTTGCATTACAGACATTCCTGTTTCGACTCTCGAGGAGATAAAGAGTGTCGCTCTTGAACGTCATCGACCTTGGCATGCGACCCCCTGCTCCCTTTCTGACCTCCTACTGATCGAGTTCTACTCATATTCATTACTTAGTCTACATGCTGTGAATTCTACTGGATTATCAGTAATTGATTGGCTGTGATCTTGACCTTCCTCCAGATAGTTCATCTTCCTACTTATTTGCTATGTATATTATTAACCCCTTTGATATACAAACAGATGCAATTACCTTCAATCTCTTCAACTTAGACTAGAAAAGGAAAAGTAATTCAATCATACACCACTTCAAGAGAATGACAATATATTTTTAAATTGTATCGAGAACTAGGTCGTGATAACCATATCCTGTGAGCAGCCCCAAAGTGGGTTGCACCGAAGAACGCTGTTACTCATTTAGCACTATCCAGGGGTATGTGTAACTTGAAGATAGGCTAAGGACGCGGAGTAACACTACTACCCCCACAACGCTCTGCTATCATATTAGACCAGGATCTATGGTTTAAAAATTAGTTCTAAACCACTAGAAACATCCATGGCACCGCCGCGATTTGAATCAGAAACCTGTGGTTCCGAGCGTCAGAGCGCCAAGCGCCATTTAGTCATCAAGGTCCCGAGAGGAGTAATATTGCAAATAGTTTAAATTCAACAATATTAGAGCTTCTTAAAGAACGTGACAGATCTACAGTTATGTGGAAAGTGATCAGCAATAACACGACGTGATCTTTCAAGCTAGAAAAAAAAACATTGAACATTGATAAAATATCTCTTCGCTTTGGTCTTTCAAATATCCAATCCTCAAAGAAAAACACCTCAAGCTCATAAAAAAAAAAAAAAAAAAAAAAAAGATCTCAAATGGGCAAAGAATTCATGGTAAACGAACCAAAGGTGTTGAACAGCACATCGAAACTAAAAAGCAGATTCGAATGTCTGATCTCTTCAGATTGCGACGAATGATTTCCCGAACTCTCAACCAAGAAGTCATAATAAGTTATACTTGAATATATCCACAATAAAAGACTTTCAGTGAAATAAGATTGATGACAGCAGATTGATCTCAAATGGGCAAAGAGCCCACTAGCAAGCGCACAAAACTGTTGAGCAGCACATCGAAAAGCAGATTCGAATATCTGAGGGTCTTCAGACTAAGGTGAATGATTTCCGAACTCTCAACAAGGAGTCACAAGTCTTATCTGAATATACCCATAATCAAATCCACAACAAACCATGTTCTCCAAAATAAGATTCACTGCAACAAAGAAATAATCAATATGGATGAAATCTCCCAAAAAAATGCATAGAAGTTCCTGCAATCATTCTCGATAATACTCAAAATTCAACTAACTAATGGATGAATTTAATAAAATCTCTTGTGAGAAAATCAATAGGCGTATTATTGGTGGAAAATTAAAAATATTCCCTCCTCTGCCAACTCTCGTGTGATAATAATAAGAAAAATAGAAGAAATGCAATTAAAAAGTAACTTTAAATCATTCATTCGAGGCTTGTCTGTAAACTTCTCAGCTTCTACTAATACATGGAAGATCAACTCAATTCACCACCCAATAAAACAACGTACGGGTAAAGACAAAATATCACTCTTCCTAGTAATTTTACCCAACTCCGAGGAAGTTAATAAAATTTTCAACAAAGAAACTGTCTATTATTTCAGAATTTAGATAGAATCTCTACGAAAAAAACCGGGCCCTGGTCAGTGCTTTAGTTGTCAAACTTCACTACCATCACTCAAATTTTGCACACGTGACCGAAATGCTTGAAATGGGGGGGAAGGCACCCGCTCCTCATTGTAATGGCACACAATGTGGTAAAAATATAGCACAAAAGAAAGTACGTCTGTGAGGTTCACTCTGATTAACATTGAATTTGTTATATATCTACTTCAATGACGAATGACTTCAAGTCACAGTGATTAGCATTTGAAAATGGAATATATTTTTGTTCACAAATAATACTCCTTTACTATAAATTTATGACATAATTATTAATGCCTATCTTAACCAGAACTACCTGATGGAAAGCGCATCGTGTTGCGGAACCGAGAGAGGTCGATTCGAAAGCCACAAGGAAAGCTTGTATTGTAGGATAAATCTCTATGCCAGCACATCCTTCAATTGGGCTCGAGTATGTAAGAGTGAAAAATGCTCATATTCCATTTACTGATGCGGCCTGATGGCCAATTAGCTAGCTCTCTGGCCTTTGGTACCACAGGCTCCAGGTTCGAATCCTGACGATGGCAAGGGTGTTTGTTAGTGGTTCGGAATCCACTTTAAACTGTAGGACCCGGTCTGTTTAGACCTTGCACAAGATGGCCGTAGACAAACCAAACCAATCCATTTACTGATATTGAGGGTAAGGGGTGTCCATTGCAAATTATTGTTTTTATAATGCGAGTGGAGTGTATCACAATAAAAGAAACACTATCCCTATGGTTCACCTGAATAACTTGAATCTGCTACATATTTTCACCTGAATATCTCATTCTGCTACATATTTTAGTAGCGAATAACTTCAGATCAAAGTGTCTGGCATTCTGTAACAAAAAAAAAAACGTGTCTCGAGCTATACTTTATTTTACAAGTAGCAGGTTTTAAGGTGAAAAATGAAATTCAGACATTTTGAGGGAACATTGTTCTCAGCTTAAATACAGGTTTAGTCTACAAGGTAACTATGAACATGATGCCTTCAAAACGCCCACTTGACTGACTGGCGAAGTGAGTGAAACAGACGAAGAAAACTTCGCCCTTAATCAAGTCAGTTGTTAATGAGGCATCCGTGGTTTTGAATACCTATCAAGTTTGACTCGAGATTCCTTTTAACCTGGGGTCTGGAATGCCGTAAATCAACTACATAATGTAATAAAAAATGAGGAAGTAAAAATAAAAATCCCGTCCCATTTTTGTATACAATTTAATTAAACTTTTTACCGAGTGCATTAAAAAAAGAAGCATTGTAATTTAGTTGTTGCATTGTAATATATTTCATACAGCAATATAAAAAAGTAAAGTTGTTTTTTGAAAGTCATGTTTATAAATACTTTTTGAAGTATGGAGATTTCAACCAGTATTGCTTTATTTAACTTGGTTTATATCGCTGTTCACTTGCGTTAAATTGTTTTTGGTGATTTAATTGAAAAAATGCATTTAATATTTGTAAAACTTTTAATATGTTTATGATTTTCGGATATTGACAAAACACTAATTAAATATAATTGCAATGAATATACAGATCAAATTGAGTTTTTGGTTAAAAAAATAAATAAATTCTCATGAAATTATTAAATTGTCACGAATAATTAAGTGTCTTAATAAATAAATTGTCTTGAAAATTTACAATTCAAAGTCGTTATCTGACTACAACTGTGTTTATTTTTCATAGTTTCGAATTTAGTGATTTTTTTTTTCTTTTCGAAATTTGTAATTATTATTAAATTTTTAAATTACAAAAAAAGAAAACATAATTTTTTTCTAATATTATTTAAAAAATTTCCTGGGTCTGATGGCCGAGTGGCTAGCGCTCTGACTCGGTACCACAGATATCGGGTTCGAATCCCAGCAATGGCATGGATGTTTGTAATGGTTCGGAATCCACTTTAAGCTGTAGGCCCCGGTTTCATATGACCGTAACAAAGCCCAATCAAACTTCTTCTCTCCCACATCCTTCCCAAACTGTAAAGAGGAAGCTCAGCTCTAGGTACATTGATGTAATTTGGTGTAGTAGTAGCCATATTAGATTGGGACTTACGGTTTAAAAGTGCATTTCGAACCACTACAAACATCCATGGCTCCACCGGTACACGAACCCGAATCTTGTACCATCGAGCGCCAGAGCGCTGGTCACTCGGTCATCTGGCCCCGAATTCTCATGCACATTATGATAATACCCAAAAAGTCGATTCGTTTTTAAACTGGTGACTACAATACAGGCCACTAAAAATCCTAATCGGGACAACTTGCCCCTATTATTGCACACTATGACTGCATATTGGGTAATATTTTTTCTTTCTAATGCAGCTGGCAAACACTTAGACAGTTTGATCTTGGATGCCTTAAGGCAAACGCTTCACAGAAATTACTCACTTTGCATTACCCAGGGGGCGCGTGTAACTTGAAGATAAGCCACGGACGCGGAGTAACAATGCCCGCGCAACGCTCTACGATCCTATTAGGACCGGGACCTACGGTTTAAAGTGGATTCCGAACCACTGCAAACATCCATGGCACCGTCGGGTACCGATATTGGGTAATATTAAAATCTCGTTTCTGATGGAAATCTCGTGATGGATATTCTGATCTGAATGATTGTGAAATCTCGTTTGATGATCTTAAATGAATAATGATAATATGACGTATTTGTTCACCTTTGGTGGGCCTCGTGTTCTTCATATGTATACCACAGGTATCCCACCTTAAAGAGATGAGGTAAGGGCATTGTGTTCTGGAACGATTTTTTTATGGGCAATAATCACAAATTTGCGGGTCGTATGAAGAGAAAACTTTAAAAACTAGCACAAGACTGTCTGACTTTCAATGAGAGATGTTTTTAGGTTGGTTGTCGCTATTACCATATAGCACAAGTCTACTCGATTCTGAAAGCAGTAACAGCAGTGGGTGTGGCTCTGTGGTAATAATAAGTAAAAAAACTATTAACGGATTTCCCTGAGTGATTGTGAGCATATTTATTTTATTGTTTTTCTTAATACTGCTTTGTACTATTGTAAAAGATCAATCCCCAATTTACATTTCAATCTTAAATTACTGTCATTTGTTGGATTCGAATTATATATATATATATATGTGTGTGTGTAGACTTCTCTACCAGTCTAACAAATTTATTACGGCCGGAGTCGTAGGGGTTGATTTCCAAACAAAATAAAGAAACAGAGTGTTTCTTTCAACAACAGCCATTATTTATTTTTACATTGGTTATTAATTAGTTGCAAACATCTTCTCTCGCTGCTGGACGCAACCTGCCCCAGTAACGCCTCCTTTCTCGTTGTCGTAGCGTTCCTTCTCCCTTTCTTCATCTACGGGGGTCTGTGCCCCTTCTCCTGGGGTCAGAGTTCAAGTTGAATACTCCCCCACATTGTAAACAGGCTCTATGAGCAACCGGGCAAGCAACCAAGACAAGCAACTGGGATGGGTCGCCGCCTGCTGATTACCACACAAACAAATCCTACAATCCCTTCATTTTCTTAAAGAATGAGATCATCTTCATGTGTGGGTAACGGAGACGTGTAATTACCCAAAATGTGCAATCCTTTAGTTCCGATTACAATATATTGAGAACATCCCATCATTTTTCTTCCCCATCAAATGGCGGCCTCATGGCCAATTGGGTAGCACTCTGGCCTTTGGCACCACAGGCTTCAGTTCAAATCCTGTGGTGGCATGGATGTTAGGGCTTCAAATCTGAGACCAAGTGATTAGCGCTCGGTGCCGCAGATTGCGGGTTCGAGTCCCGGCTATCCCATGGATGTCTGTAGTGGTTCGAATACACCTTAAGCCATAGGTCTCAGTCTCATATAACTATAAGAGCGTCACGGAGTCCAGTCAGTCTCTCACCAACATCATTCCCAAACTGTAAAAGGGGGGCAACTCAGCTCTAGGCACTGTGATGTAGTAGTAGTAGTGGTTCGGAATCCACTTTAAACTGTAAGTCCCGGCCTAATTAGCCTAAAGTGTGCACAAGATGACCGTAGAGACAAACCAAACCAAGTCAAATCCACATCCAATATATATATATATATATATATTTTTTTTTCCCCATGAAATTAGCTGATCGTATTGGTATATAATTCATTCTTTTACAAACTTTACAGCTATCTAGTAAACACATAATTTTATTTCGCAACACATTTTTTTAAACACAAAAAATATGTGAAGACGCCAAAAACGTCAAAAATTTTATTTTCCAACATATTTTGTGTTCATCAAAATGAGTAAGATTAGAATTTTCCGACTGTTTTTGTCGTACTTCTTGCACTTTTTAACATTTTAAATTATTTTAATTTACAGCTTTTACTTATTTATTTTGTTTTTTATTTTCACAATTTTAAAATTATGTTTGCATTTTTTTTTTTTAATATCATGAGACCCATAACAAAACAAACATTACATTTTAAAAAAATATTTTTTTTCCTTTTTCAGAAAACTTTTTTTTTTTTTTTTTTTTTTTTTTCCACTGTCTCGAAAACGCAAGTAGATTATGGTACCGAATCATCAGGAATCAGTGTCTCTTTCTTTTAGATCATTATTGAGTTCTGTTCTGTGACACTGATATGCTCCAATGCTTGTCTAATTATTTAACTCACTTTGCAATGATTGCCCAACTCATATTTCAATTAAAGTGTGTGTTATTTGTAGCGCCGCTATTCACTTAACATTGGAAGCAAGAAGTAGGTGAATTTATTTAACTGTGGAAAATTTAAAATAAAACTAATAAAAAATCTATTTAAGCATCCTATAATAAATATAATATTATAATTTTATTAAAATCAATAAGTTAAACAGTATATTTTACTACAGCGCATACAATTTAATTCATTTTTGTTCCGAAAAAAATAATTTTTAAATTCATAAATTTTTAATGCATTTTCCAAAATAAAATACAATAAAACTCAATTTATATTAAAAAAATGTACTACAGTGCATATACTTTAATTAATTTTTTATTCTAATTCACTTAACATTGGAAACTAGAACTAGGTGAATTTATTTAACTGTGAAAAGTTTAAGATAAAATTCACAAAAATCTATTTAAGCATTCTATAATAAATACAATATTATAAATACATAAAAATCAATAAGTTAATCAGTATATTTTACTATTTTAATTCATTTTTGTTTTGAAAAATAATTTTTAATTACTCAAAACTTTAATGAATTTCCAACATATAATAAATAAAATTTAATTATCATTAAAAATAATTATTTTACCACAAGAAATAATATAGTTTTAGAAAATTACTGCATTTAAGATGATGCACGACATTCCGAAATAGTTCTGCTACTATATCGAATACTGTTTTGTTTGTTTTTAACTAGTTTCACCACGGAGCCCGGTAGATGGCGGCACAAATTGCAGCCTTCGAATTCGCGTGGTATGGCAATCGAGAGTTGTATGGCTTTTGCTGTTCAACAGACTACAGCTGAAACTCAACCGAATAGCCACGAAACGAAGCCTCTCGGCCCGAATGCGCCGCAGAGTTTTGTACGAAGACTTAACTTAGTTATAAAAAAGTTTTTGATAAAAACTATACAAGCAGAAGATTCAAGAAACGCGAACCATGCCAGCGTCGATTACTGCCAAAAGGAACTTTTCGGAAACTTGCACCGTGGTTGGATTATAATTTGAGAACTGTGGAGAGTGGCAAAATATTTCCCCAAACGATGCCCGCAGGTAAGTTCCGCCGATTTGTAACTTTCTAATAACTTGGGAGATCACGTGTCCCGCTAAACTTTGTAGCTTATTCAACTTTTTCGAACGTTTTTTAAATGTTCGCTTTTTTTTGCTGAAGCAGGCCTCTCAGTGTATTTGTCAAAAAAACATCGTATAAAATTGTGGTGTTATTTAAATGGGGGAAAATAGCTGTTTGGTAATTTGTTTTGGTTGCTATTGCTACTTACTTACTTTCCATTTCTTATATTGGAATGTTTTGTTTTCGTTTTTTCACTTAAGAAAGTTAAAGTTGTACGATATTTTTTACGTTTATTTTTCGCTCGTTTTGTTTTTTTTTTTTTAAATTATATTTGTAAAAAATGTATAACATGTTTAATTTCTTTTTAATCTTTTGATAATATTTGTATTTTATTAGTTTATAAATAAAAAACAAAACACATATCTATTAATCTGCAAATTTTAATCCGTCATGACTGGCGCTTAATTGGAATGTTTTTTTTCCGTTTCTTACTTATGAATGTAAAAGTTGCACGAACCTTTTTTTTTTTTTTACATTTATTTTTTGCTCGTATTTTTTTAAAAGAAATTATTTTTGATAAAATGCGTAACATATTTAATTTTTTTATTCCTTTGATAATATTTGAATTTTATTCGTTTAATAGATATGTGTTTTGTTTGTTATTAATAATTTACAAATTTTATTCCTTCGTGATTACCGTTTACTTTTTCATTTCTTTCATTGGAGCGTTTTGCTTCCGTTTTTTACTTATGAAAGTAAAAGATGCAAAAAATTTTTTTTTTTTATACATTTATTCTTTGCTCGAATTTTAAAAAAATTATTTTTGGTAAAATGTATAACATTTTTAAATTTTTTTTTATTCCTTTAATAATATTTATATTTCATTAGTTTAATACATATGTGTTTGTTTGTTATTTATAATCTACAAATTTTAATTCTTATTTTTACAAATTTTTAATCCTTCATGATTACCGCTCACTTTCCATTTCTTTCATTGGAATGGTTTGGTTCCGTTTTTTACTTATGAAAGTAAAAGTTGTAAAAAACTTTTTTTTTTTACATTTATTCTTCGATATAGTTAAAAAAAAAAAAAAATTTTTAATAAGATGTATAACATATTTTAAACTTTTTTTATATTTCTTTGATAATATTTGTATTTCGCTAGTTTAAATATATATATATATATATATCCGTTTTGTTTATTTATAATTCTAAGAATTCTTATTTCGCGTTAAAAACAATTCTTTTATAAGGTTTTTCTTCGTTCTTAACATACGATTTAATTTCAAAAGCTAGTATGGGAATTTTTTTCTTTTCTTGACTTTTTGTTTCTTTGCAAATGTTAGCAAGAAACACTTGAGAATTCTACTACAGTCTGTCTGATACAGATGTGCAAATAAAACCTCGTTCTAGTGTAGGTAACATTTGTCTTCATTTTTTTTTTTTTCGCTACTTTTAGTTATCTACTTTTATCGCTTAGTTTGAGATGGTAAAAATTATATAGGATTGTAACTTTTGGTAGATAAAAAAAACTAAGTCATTGAAGTCAGATAATCTGTAATACTTTTTTTTTTTTTTATCCATGCATGTGACAATTTTTAGAACAGACTTTTTTTCCCCCTTTTTTATTTATTTTTATTTGAGTTCTTCAGCGTGTCAAGGTTAGACAACTTTTACTGTCACGGTTTTACGTGTTAGTAGCTGTTGAGGCCATGTGCAAAATAGACATTTACATGTAAACCTTGTCTAGAGTTAAGTCGATTGTATTATGCATCCAGTTTAATGCATCCATTTTTTCTTTTTTATTTATTTATTGAATAATACATTTACCCGAAATTTAGAATCATGTCTGTGTGTTTGCAATGTTTTCAGTGTGTGAAATTGTACTTAACAATACTATTGGTTTTTTTTTTTTTAAAGAGTAATATTTACTTTAAAAATATGTTTTAAGGGAATGTATAATAAATGTTAACTAATAATAATAAAGTTATAAAGGATTTAGGTTTGCTGCTATAGAATATTTTCTTGTTATAAAGTATTGCAAATTTTTCTTCATTTGAAACTGAATAGTATTGGTGTAATTTTTTTTTTTATGAATTCGTTTTTGGTAAAACGATGGTTTCAATCTCTTTTAGCATACAGTATTTAAGAACTTTATACTTTATACATTTAACTTCATTATGAAGAATAATTTATTCACGATTAAAATTTTAATAATTAATGTATATAAATAAAATAGATCACACTCCGTAATATGTGATATTTTATTTTCTCTTGTAAAGTTCATAATTGTTGTGGTATTATAATTTTTTTCAAGCTTATTACATATTCCACAGTTAGAATAAGAACTTAAATATAATAATAAAAAAAAAAAAAAAATTAAAAACTTTTTAGAATTTATAAGTAATTTAATCAGAAATTTCAGATTTATTGGGATCCGAAATCTAATTGTTACATAATATTATTGTTTCAAGTATGAATCAAATGTTAATAAACTTGTCCAATAAAAATAAATTTTTACATATTTTTAATTATTTCTCAATCGGTGTGTTAAATTAAATTGAAAAAGGAAACTTCATTGTTATGTAATAGAATTTTATTAATTACTGAAATTGGATCAACCACAAGTATTTCCAAATTCAAAAGCGCGTGATATAAGGATGTAATTTGAATTGATACTGGTTATCTCATGTGGGTTTTGATTTCTATTGCTCGTTTGTCTGTTTTTCAATTGTCATTTTTTAATATTTTTTGCTATTAATCACATAGTCGTACATTTAAGAAAATTATCTTGTATTCTAAATTTTATTTATTTTTCTTTAATGTAAGCGAAAAGTATTTAAAATGGCAGATATTAAGATTAATCTTGATTATGATTAATATTTATATTACTAAGTTATTAATAATAAAAAATAAACAAATTTACATATTTTAAGGAGAATAGTTTTTTTATTTAAAAATTTTAAAAGTTTATATCATTTTTGACAAGAAGTCATAATATTCTTTTAATAGCAACTTATTTGGAATGTAAAATGAAATAAAAATTAATGTGTTCCTTTATAGTTTCTCGATTTTAAAAATGAAATAAAATGACCGTATATTTTAATTTTTTTTCATTGTAAAATCTTCTATTCAAAAATGTAAAATATATTTTAAAATAAATTATGCATTTCAAAATTCAAAAACGAAATGTTTATTATAAAAAAAACTTGATCTTTTGATTTAATGATTTGAATTTTTTTTAGATTGTTCTGACGTGCATCAAATAAGATGCTTTTAAGATGAATTTTTATAATGCATTTATATATCAAAATATGTAGAATTATATAAATATCCATACTTTTGATATATACCCAAATAAAACAAGCTTATGTAAATGTAATATACTAAATTCATTATCTTAAATATGGTCTCTTAATGCTGATGATTTTAATTTATTCTAATTTAAGACTTCGTGGAAGATGATATTATTTTTGTTTTAAATTCCATCAATCTTTATATTATTATAACTTGAATTCTTTTTCTGGTTACATTTTTAGTATTTGGAAAATTTATTGAGATATTTGACGAAAAACATATGGTGAGTTAGACGAAAAACATATGTTGAATTCGAATTAGCAATTTGTTTTGAAATTAACCTTGTCTTTTAATTCATCTTCTATCATCACAACTAATTTTTAGCCGCTGCATATATTTTCCAGAAAAATTAAATATTCTTTTTTTTTTTTTATTCTCTTAGTCTGAGAATGGAAGTTCGGTGTTTTTGTGTTGCGATATGGGAATTATGCGTTTTTCATTACTCTTTGACCCTGAATTCTCTGTAGTCTCATGATGTGTTGGTGATTTATGCTGGGAAGGGATGATTCACAAGTGGATTCTAATCCCAGAGTTTTCTATTTGCTTTGATTAATAAATCATGGAAATAAGCCAAGATTAATTTTCATTGAATAGCAAATACGATGTTTTATTTTATGCTCGTGAATAGTTGTTACTCACAGTCTAGTGAGCAGACGGCAAAAGCATGAGAATTGAAAATTTGTCTTTTTATTTTTTATTTTATACTACTGCGAAGTGAAAAAAGACTACTGAAGAATTAATAATTTCAATAAAATATATTTTTACTATAAAGCTAGTAAAATTAAAATATTTTTGAATAATAACTTTGAATAAATTATAAAAATGCTATTGTTTATAAGTAAGATGGCACTATTTCGTTTTAATAAATAACCATCATTTTAAAATTTCTTCTTTTTATTTTTAACTTCACTTAATTAGTTTCTATTCTCTAAATATTAATGTCGATTTAATTAAATCATTTTTAAAATTTTTTTTATTTTTAAATTCACTTAATTAGTTCCTATTCTAAATATTAATGTCGATTTAATTAAGTGAAAGTCAAAAATACCACATAGGATCATTATTTCCTCCTTATTTTCGAATTTGTATAAAAGTACAAACAGATGTAAACTACGAAGTTATATCAGTAAAATGTTATTTACTTGTTGGTAAAGGAATTTTTTGTGTGTTAACTTTTATATACATATAAGTTCACTGAACAAATATGACGAAAAACATTTATAATAAAAGAATTGATTTTAAACTGAATGAAGGAATTTAATTTATATAGAAGGAATCACAAACGCACACACATTTATATATATATATATATTTGAAATTTGATAAAGACTATTATAAGCACCTATTTTCTTAAGTTAAGATGGTATTTTGTGTTCTTCAGTTAACCTATTTTCTTAAGTTAAGATGGTATTTTGTGTTCTTCAGTTAACCTATTTTCTTTCGTTAAGATGGTATTTTGTGTTCTTCAGTTAACTTATTTTCTGTCATTAGGATGGTATTTTATATTCTTCAGTTAACCTGTTTTCTGTCATTAGGATAGCATTTTAAATTTCTTCAGTTAACCTGTTTTCTGTCATTAGGATGGTATTTTTATATTCTTAAATTAACCTATTTTCTGTCATTAGGATGATATTTTAAATTTCTTCAGTTAAGAACTAATCGGTATATTCATCAAACTTATAATAAATTATACTAATTTTATGACAATAAGTTAAACTTAATGAAAACATAATCTCTCTTTTCATGAATTGCCATAATTTTTAATCAATACCAACATTTAAAAGATAACAAAAAAAGTAGAAACAGTATGTTCATATTTAAGTGGGTTATTTGTTTAAAAATGCACTGCAGCTGCCCGAGTGAAGAACTGATTTGAATAACATTTTCCGTGTTTAATTATCAATTAGTATGAATTTGAAACCTGCTATTAATCATATGTGAAAGAACAGTGAAGTTAATTAATAAAAAGCTATTAATTATAACATGTTATTTCCAATCATTTGTTTCAGTGCTTCTGAAGTAGTAAACTTGATTTATTTGAACCATGTTAATTATTAGTTTTACAATTTTTCTGTCATATCTTAAATAATTAATACTTATTTAATAAATTATTTAATTCATCTTTTACTATTTAGCAGCTGCACGTTCAAGTTTTTTTCCCTTTATACTTTTATTCAAATCAACTTTCTTTTCATGCATTCAATTGTGTTATAAATAATTATATAATTGAGTTTTCAATTTGTATACGTTTTACAGTTCGAAAATAGTAAATTGATTTGTAAATGTGAGCATTTTCCGATACATTGGAACGGCAGATATTTTGCTTCATATAGGAAAATGTGGTTTAATTTTTTTAATAAATTTAAAAATAAATGAAAAAAAAAAAAAAAAAAAAAAAGTAATAAAATGAAATAATATTAATAGTTTGGTTTTTTTTTTATGAAATTTTTATCAATTATTTTTTTACGAACAGATTTTATTTTTTGAAAAACACAGGAATAGTTAATTTAATATAGTCATTAAGTAAGAAGTTCTCTTTTTATATTATAAAATGTCGTCACTTAATAATTAGATTTTTTTTTTGTGTGGAGTTTTTTTTTTTTTTTAATTATTGAAACTTCTGATCTCTAAATTGAACAAAGCAAAATCAAGAAAGAAATTTTTATCGGTAATTAAACATAATAGAAACTTTATTTTTTTTTATACTTATAACTTGAATTACAAAAAATAAGTTTAAAAACTTAAAATTCTCAATGCTTTAAAAGCATTTTACAGTTTTAAGTTAGGTGTCATTGGATTGCCAACCCTGATAAAGCCTATTTATACAGAAAAAATTTATGTATATTGTATTCTGGTTGTAGACCTGAATTATAAGTTTTCTAAAATTCATGCTCACCTCAGAAATCAGCAGTTTGATGGCCAGTTGACTAGCTCTCTGTCTTAGGTACCCCAGGCTTCAGTTTCGAATCCGGACAGTGGCATGAATAATTGTTAGTGGTTCGGAATCCACGTTAAAACTGTAGGTCATTGTCTAATTAGCCCATCTTGTGCAAAAAATGACCGTAGAGCGACAAAATAAACCTCGGAAATGAATAAATTATTCCCAAATCAGATGTTCTTTGTATTTTGTATAGTCTTGTTTAGCGTTATTGGGTATTACTTTTAAATTGTAGTAAACGATAATTAAAATGAAGATGGAATCTTACTCGCTAATGAGAGCGTTCGTTTTCTCTTAATTTTATACAATCAAAGTGGGGGCCTGATGTCCGAGTGGCTAGCGCTCTGGCACTCGGTACCCCAGGTTTCGGGTTCGAATCCGGCTTTGCCATGGATGTTTGTAGTGATTCGAATCCACTTTAAAGCGTAAGTCTCGGTCTAACATAATCGTAGAGCGTTGTGGGGGTAGTGTTACTCGCTTCCGTGGCATATCTTCAAGCTACATGTGCCTCCCTGGGTAGTACTAAATGAGTAACAGTGGTGCAGTCCTTGCTTATGGTATAAAGATTAACCGTCTCTGTATTGCCTGCATTACAACAACAACACAAGCAACGGTAGTCAAGATTCGCATTGTATACATATTCGCATTGCAAAGTGTTTTTTTTTATTTTGAAATTCATAATTCATTATATTCAAATGTAAACCGTTGAATTTTAATATTGAATCAGTAGAAAGAAGCTTATGGAGATAAAAATCTCACAAATATGATTACATAAAAGTTCATGTCCTCTTAAAGCTGTTTGCTCTACGATGGATTTGGACCATGATTCCGTTCAATTATACTTTTTTTCATTATTTATTATATGTCGTTTATATGCAAGGTGTGCAATTATAATTTATCCTTAAAAAATTTCTGCATTTATTTCTATATATTTTTATCATAATTGTCCCTTGTTCGTTAACTATTTTTTTCTCGTAATCACAATTAATTATTTTTATTTTAATCCGGATTTTTTTATATTACTAGTCTTTTAATTATTTATTAAATGTAATAAGTACTGTGAAAAATTTAGTTAATAATAATTTAAATATTTTGCTTTTTTTTTTTTTTTTTTTTCTCGTTAAGATTTTGAAAATATTTCAATTATTTAAAAAAAAAAAAAAAAAAAATCTATTTTCAATTGACTGGAATATTATAATTCAGAATATAAATATCAATATCAATAAATGCTGTAGAATATTAAATTCACCGATTGGCAAAATTTACTTTTATACATTGCTTAGAAAATTATAATTGCTTTTTGAAAAAATCAAATTTATATAAAATTAATTGTTAGAAAGAATATAATTGATTAAATTTCGAAAATTGTCTCACAAATGTATGAATAGTTGAAAATTTTTGTTGCTACATTTAGAAATTTGTGGATAGTAATGACAAACAAAAAGTAATTTCTATAACTTTTGCTTTATACGTAAAATTAATATTTCGATGAATCTTTCATACTTTGAAATAACTTGTCATTTATATATTTTTTAACGAATAACGAGAGGAAAATACCATTTTTAGTTCGATTTTAAAAGTAATATAAACTTTGAGTTTTGAAAACAGTATAAAAACGAATATTTCTCTTCATTTTTTTTTGTAAAAACCATAGTTTTCATATAGGATATTAAACAAAATATATATTTGTAAGATTTTTTAAAACTATTTTTGATTTTTTGAAAATGCTTCTTTTAAAATATTTCATGCAATGATTTTTCTTTTATTGCTTAAATTTATTGAACATTAAGCCTTTTATGAATCATCGTTCTGCTATGCCAATTCCCCTCCCTCCTCATATTCCCTATGAAGAGAACGATATCCTAGAGCCTTATTGAATTCATATTCTTAACATGTTTCTGACATCTTTAATATCAATAGATATGTGTTTGTTTATGCCTATAAAAAACTTACAACTTTTATATTAGTAAAATTTTTATGTTTGTAAAAACTAATGTTTTTTTTATATTAATAATAAAATGTAAAACAAATTCATTAATGGTAAAATAAAGAATAGAAGTTATTGATGGAAAATAATTGTAATGTCGATGTTTTATGTACCAGGGTATGTAATTAACGAGAATGTTATATGTGGTTTATGTTGAAACTTGTTTATATAATTGCGATGTTCCTATTAAAAGTATCAAAAATCAACTTTAGCATGTAATTAGAGTAGGAAAAGTAAATTAATAATTTTATTATGACAATGCAATCGAATTTAATAAGCTCTTTCCTTCTTTTTAGTAATAAAGCAAAATTTAAAATGTGTAAAATGTAAAAAAAAAAAAAAAAAAAAAAAATGAGTAAAATGAGCAAAACAAAATTAAAAGATAAGATTTATTGATAAGAAAGTAGTTGTGCATCATGAAAAACCGTTTTTTAAAGTGAAATTAAAAAAAAAAAAAAAAAAAAAAAAACTTTTTTTTAATATAATGTTTTATTAAAACTAACCGCATTTTGTAATTAGAACATTGCTTTGAGCGAATTTCTATGGAATTTGAAGAAATAAATAATTTGTTCGATATCCATTGATATTTAAATAGAGTAACTTAAATGGATTGTTTTCCTGATTTTTGTCAATACAATCTAAATGTAGTTTGGTTTCCCTTAAATATATCAACAAGTGTTGTGCGTTTCAAACACAATATTAACTGCAATTGACTACATAGTTGGAAGGAAAAAAAAAATACTATTTTATGTTTTGGATCGAATCGTCAGAAAAGTCGTCATAAAAAAAAAAAAAAAAAAATATTCAAAATATGTTTTTGTAAATAATAGAAATGTTAGATACAATTATATTCAATTATGTTTATTAATTATTTTAATTAAATTAGTTAAGGAAGTTCACTCCTTTTTTTTTTACAACCTCTTTAATAAATTAAGAATTATAATTATTAAACAGCGAATAATTAATTTTCCAAATTTTTACTTCTAATGATGCAAACAATGTCGTTCATTAAAAATGGTCTATGGTTTTAATTGAATTGTATTTTTTTACATAAATTCCTTTTTTTTTGTTCTGTAATTATTTAAAAATAATTTTTTCTGGTTGAAAACTTACTTCTCTATGTTTATTGATTTTATTGTATTCAAAATTTATTAAAAAATTCCTATAGAGAAAATACATTTAAAAATTTTTATTTTTAAGGTTATATACTTTTGAAATTGTATTACTCTAAGTAATATACAGATATTACTAAGTAAAAATATTAAAAAAACTACTACTAAACCTTACTACTGAGTAAAAAAAAAAAATTTTTTTTTTTATTTGATAATTATTTTTAAGCGAAATGAAATTTTGTGTCCTAGTTGCAAATTGATATGCTATTTATTAAAAAAAAAAAAAAATATTTTAGTTTACCAAAATTTTTAGAGAATAATGTAACATTTATTTTTTGTGTTCATAATGAAAAGAAATATGTATACAATGATTAAATCGATGTTTAGTAGCTCATATACAGGTATTATTTTAATGTCACTTTAAACCGGATGTTGAAAATGTTTTTCAATTTTCTTTCCTGTTAATAAGTTAAGATAATTAATTTTATGAATTAGTGACAATATGTTATTTATATATACCGTTTTCTTTCCGTAGAAAAATTTCATATGGCAAAAAATTATTAAATAAAATATATTTTTTATATGATAATGTAACTTGGGATCAATAAAGAGCATCAATTGAGATATTTAGTATGGCTTTTATTATATTATATTAATAATTACAGAATTTACTATTTAAATTAATAGCAAATAATATATTTAAGCTAGACGGTGTTATAGCTTAAATTTCTCTTCGTTGTTGTGAATGGCAGGTTACATTCTAAAAATTAAATAGATCTTATGACTAAAAATTTATCTACATAAAATTTATTGTAAGTTTTTATAATTTTTTGACTAATGTTCTCATCAAAATGTAGGAATAATAATAATGCATATTAATCATGACTTAAATTTTTTTATATAGATGATTATATGTTCTTTTAGATTAATCACTTTAATCTATAGACTGCGAAAAATCTATAAAAACAACGTAATAAATCTACAAACTGTGCAAAAATAAAACATATAGTCATACAACTTGTGTAATGAGGTCAGTTGTCCATCTGCATTATATCATTATATTTGTTTATTGTTTGCCAATTTTCAGTCTTGAATAGTTTTAAATATTAAGAAGTGGTTGGTAATTTTGTAATTCTTCATTCCTTTATCACTCTAATTATATGTAAATTCTCTTGTTTATACCTCGAGCATTCAGGTTTTTCTTGTTGAGCTTATATCTAGGATTATTGCTTCTGAAACAACAAAAACGCTTCTCTGTAGCAATCTGTTGCCGTCGCAAAAGCTGCTTGCAAATGGATCTTGTTTTGATTGTCTTCGCAGCTGACTTTTATGCGAACCTAAACTAATTCCTTGTAAGAAGACTACAAAGCGTGCTCCCTTCCTTGGTAGGTTATGTTGACACATTAAAATAGATGTCCTTCACAACAATCTAACAGATTTGATAGCAGCATATAAAGAAATGCTTTTCTACACATTTGAGAGATAAAAGAAAAGAGATAATCTATCACTTTTTATCATAGCCTAGAAATTAATTCAGGAAATCTTTTCTTTTTTTTTTTTTTTTTTTTTTTCTCTTCTTAATTTTGAAAGACTTAAAGAAATAGGCCATTGAGACACAAATTCTTGTTTATCATTCCGTCCAAATTATTGCAGCTAATCGTTCATTTTATAAAAGCAAGTAAAATTTTATTTAAAATATTGTTCATTCAGATTTTAAGTAAAGAAAGGTTTTGAAAATTATGGATGTACAGAGTTCCTTGAAAAAGTTACGTTGTACGCCATGAACGATACGAAATATTGCGTATAAAACACCATGCCTGGTGAAGTGGTTTATATGCAAATTTCGTATGTGGAAATTGCTGATTTATCACCTTATCTCTAAATATATTTGTAACTTTATATATTCATAATTATGTAGTCAGTTAAGATATAAGAATGTAAAAAAAAAAAAAAAAAAAAAAACAGCTGTTTAACAATATATATTGATGCAGTTTGGTTTGATTTGTCGTTCTACGATCATTTTTCTATAGTTTATCGTGGATTCTGAACCACTAACAAACATCTATATCACTGCCAGAATTTGAATCTGAAACCCTTGGTACCAACTGCGAAGTGCTAGTGATGTGAGAATTACGTCATTTAAGTCTTTGCACTTCTAGTTAAAATCGTGTCTCAATATATGCTGCCTGATGGCCAATTGGCTAGCGCTCTGGCAATTGGGTATCACAGACTTTTCAGTTTCTGACTCCTGGCAGTGGCATGAATGTTCGTGAGTGGTTCAGAATCCACGTTAAACTGCAGTCCCTGTTTAGTTAGCCCAAAATGTGCAAAAAATGACCGTAGAGAGCGACAAACCAAACATTGCTTTAGATTTTATCAATCATCTCACTGACAGAAGAGAAAATGTTTAAAAGTTTCTCAAAATTAATGCTTAAAGTTGAAAAAAAAAATGCTCAAGTTTAAAAGTTGTTAAGTTTTTTTAAAAAATCTAAATAAATTTTCATTTTTAAAATTGCAATATAGTTTTTATAACAACTTTTGCACGCAATGATGATATTTTAGTTTTGAATAATTATTTAATTTAAAAATATTTTGGAAGAAATATTTTTTTTTTCAAATAAATTTTTATTTTTGAAACTAAAACACTTTCCTTAATTCATCAACTTTTTCCATAATTCAATAAGAAACGTTAATAATTTCAAAATATAAAGAAGGAAAATTTCATTTTTTTTAAAACGAAATAAGGGAAAAAGTCAAATTAGCTAATTTGTGTAATCGCACATATGTATTCCTATTTGACTGGATATAATAGACGATTGATGTATTGACTTGCATTGAATGAACTTTTGATGATTATTGGTTATTGATTACCTTGGTTACAAGAGGGCAAAATAAACGGTGTTCTTAAACATACTTTGATTGGACAATTACTGAGATAACTTCTATGATTATATAAGTTTTGAGTATAACCCGTTTATTTTTATATGCATTTAACACGCAAAATGATAAATAAGTGGATGCACCATTAAAAAGAAACAGTTTAGTAACAGTAATTGATATCCATTAACCAAAGAAACACTAACCAAATAAAACAGTTTTTCTCCTTGACATTTGACGAATAATATGATAATATTATCTGTAAAACGACTTTATAATTTAACCTGTTAATTTTAATTATTTTTGTTGGCATGTATGTTTAAAAACTGTCTTTAAAAAATCTCTGTTTATTTAGAAATTTTTAATATTATGAGCTATAGAATATAAATCCACTTTTTTTAATCGCAGTGGATATTTTTATGTAGAATATCCAAAGTTTTAAAAACTTGAATGATTTTGTAGCGATATTTACACATTCTTTCCTATGCTCGTTTCAAAAGTGTAATAGTAAAGTACATAAAGAATAGATGAAAATATATTTCCTAAGAGCATAGCAATATGATACCATTTCTTCTGGGCAATTTTGATGATGAAATTTTCCGAGATACTTTTGATAATGTTTATGTAAACTGCTCTATTTAAATATACATATTTGAAAAACAAAAGATGATTACAGTTCAATGTTATTTTCACTTAACACATAGTACTTTAGTTTAGTTACACTGAGTTTGAAAATCAAAATATAGTTATATTTTGATTTTTTAAACATTTGTTTGTTATTTATTGTTTTGAATTTTATTACCGTTTAGAAGAAGACAATTATTTGTTTATAATTCAAATTTTTAATGTGTGTTTTTTGAATGAAGAGTTGAAATAATCTAACAAAATGGTTTTTTTTTCTTTTCATACGAATTTTTCTTTTCTGCGTAAACTTATCTGATTTTTTTTTTTACTATTTATTGTTTAGAATTTAGTGAAAAATTGTAATTTAATATAATAATACATAACGTGACCATTTTTAAAAATTCAAACAGGACATCTACTAAGTTTAGATAATAGTACATGTATTTAAACAAAAAAACTTATATTTCTTCATATTTTTTTTATTTTTTAATGAAATGAGCAAGAAAGGATATGTGAAAATAAAGAATTTGTGATTTTATATCTATTTTCTAACGAAAAATTTGCTTACAAAATATTTTATATTCATTTCGAATAAGAGAAGGGACTTGTCAGATTTCTTAAATTTTTCAAATGGAATAACATGCTTAAAGAACTACGACCACCAACTGTGTTTTTTTTTTTACCCTTCTACTGACCCTTTCTATAGAACCATTAGTGCTAGGTGGACATAAAATATATTCAGTAATTATAATGAAATTCATCTTTGACATTATTGATATGAAAGTGTTCGAACTTTAAGTCATCCAACGACTTTCGGGTGAAACAGTCCCATTCGCAATGTAATGTTTAGTTAGAAATACTTCTGCATCTTGGCTACTTTTAAAAATCCCATTTTAAATCAGTGCACTTTGAATTTCTTTCAATTTGGTAATTTGATTAAATTCGCCTATTCCAATATTTCTTATTCTTCAAAGACAGAATTTAATGTTATTTACTTATTTTATATAATTCAGCAACGGTAGTTTTTATGTATTCTTTGGCAACACCATTGCAGCCAATTTTGAACGAGCTTGCAAATCTTCTGATTAAATTACATATGTGTGAGATGCATTTGCTCGTGCAGTCATCGCCACACTGCAAGTTGCTACTGATTTTTAAATTAGTAGCTTTTTCTTTTAGATTTTTAAAGAAATTTTTACTGTGAGTTTCCTCTTTCTCAAAACAAGACATCACTAATACAGCGAAATGATACACTAAATCCATAGTACAAATGCATAACTACTGGAAAATTAATAGTTTTGAGTAGAAAATGTATTTTGTAAGTGAGAAGTCTTTGTTCATTAATTGTAAATTTCAGAGTCTCATCTATAATTTTGTTATTAGAAGTGGATATTACATAAAGCAGGAGCAAATGTGTTCCAAAAATTTCAGTAAATTCCGAAAATTTCCAAATACATGATACATATTCCAAAAATATTTGTCTTTTTTTCCGAAAATGTTTACTTTTTAACACTGAAATAAATATGCTTAAAAGTTCGTATGATATATATTTTATTATATTGATAAACATATTTAGCCAATCATGTTAGGCTTTCTTTGAAATTTTATTTTGAAATGTGGCTAGAAATTTACAATTTCTTCTACGCACAATTTCCGAAAATTTGACTTGTAATTCAGAAGATACTGTGTTAGCCAACATTAACCCCGGATTAAGTATTATTATGATTTAAAAAAAAATATATTTTTAAAGTCCTTGTAAAAAATAATTTGTTGCTTTTTGTTGTTATTGTTACCTATGGCTTTATTGGAACTCAATCCATACAAATTTGGCCACTTACTGTAGAAATAAAACGAACATATAAGCAAATCAAAATTACAAAGGGGAACGACCAGACATTCATAACAAAAAACAACCTAAAGGCCTTAAAAAGAGTTAAAAACAAATTAAATGTTCCAAGGAAAAAAAATATAAAACATTAATTTTAATTAAATTTTTTTGCTTTATAATAACTTTAATTTATAACAATATTCTAGGATTGAACATACGAAAGATGACTCTTAATGTAAATATTTAAATCAAAAACGATAATGCAACTTAATTATATCTGATTGCAAAATACTAATTTTTTTTTTTTCCTATTAAAATATTTACAATAAAGGAATAAATAGCCATGGGAATGTTGGATAAAAATTCCTCCCACCGGTCTAAACCATGCATCCACACTGAAATCAGCCGTTTCATGCAGACTGGTCATATCATGAATTTTTATCTTCGTCTGCTGACTATACTGTTGCTACTCAACTGAAGTTCAAGGCCTAGGCCGAATTATTCCTTTCATCTTGATGATTTGGTGGTTTTTAAACAGTGCCGTTTGAATTCTATTAACATCCAGATTTTGATGAACTACATCGTGGTGAATATTTATTATTTCGATTAACTTTGGACTTTGAAATCTAGTTGGGGAATTAGGGTAATTTATCAAGAGTTTTAGTAAAAATTATTAATAAATTTTTCAAGGTTTTTGGGCAAATGCTTTTTGATTCTCTTAAGTAATTTGCATTTAATGGCTGTGTTAACTTATTGTATTAATTTATTATATTATATTATACTTATCTTATGATTACAATATGGAATTAATATGGAACCATAAAAAATGCACGTACCTTTGTATTATTTTTCTTAACTGTAATTGAAGTAGGTCATCGTTGTGAATGCATTTTTATTACCTTTGAATTTTGAAATGTAGTAAGAGAACTACGGGAATTTATCACGAGGTTTAGGGAAATTATTTTTAAAAAAATTTATAAAATTTTTGGATTTTTATGGAAATGTTTTTCTTCTCTTAATTAGATGTAAAATACTTAACTCATTATGTTCCTTTAATATATTATACTTTTGATTTTATAACTTCATTATGGAATTAATATGGAAGCATAAAAATATGCTTTTTAAAGTAAATTTGTATTATTTTTCTTAACTGTAGCTGAATTGGGAAGTTTTTTGCGTATTTTTACTCAATTATTAATTTAACGGGTATAAAAAAAAAAAAATATTTAATCACATTTTCATTGTTTATGCAGTAAAATATTCAGATTTTGATGCGCATCGTCGTGAATATATTTATTTTTATTAACTTTGAAATCTAGTTGGAGAATTAGGGGGATTTATCACGAGTTTTAGGAAAATTATTAAAAACAATTATTACAATTATTAATTTGACAGACATAAAAAAAAATATTTAATCGCATTTTCATTCAATCGTGCAGTAAAATATATATACATATATATAATTTGTGAATGTGTGTGTGTAATTTGTTAATTTGTTAAATTTAAATAATCATTTTTTATATTACTATTTGTAAATCCTTTTGTTTACAACTATTACATTTGAGGAATTGTGATTGTGGAGTAAATTGATAATCTTTTTTAAAATTTAAAATCTTTTGCAAACATTTTTTTGCAGTGTTATTTTCTTATAATATATGTTTATATTCCATGTTAATACACATATTTCTCTTTGAAAAATGATATTTTTCTTTTTGTTAGCATCATCGTCATGCTGTTTCATTATATTTGTTAATGTTTAGAATTCCATTTAATTCTGTTTGCTGGTTTAAATGGGAATGTTAAGTTATGTTTATTCGAAAATTATTTGAAATCTTCTTACTAAAGTTAATCTTGTGTACAAGTAAGGAGTCATTTCTTTTATTCTGATTATTTCCTATTTTTAAAGTCATAATATGTTTTCTTTTTTGTCCCAAACCTTGATATGATCACTTATCGCGGCTGTCGACAAGTATTTTATTGATGCCACCAGATGCATCTTAATAAACATTTCTTATCTATATTTAAATTTTTAAACCTTTTTATCAGCTTTTAACTATGTTAATAAAAATGGAATCCTTTTTATAGACTATAAACAATTTTGCCAAGATTATTTCGAATTCTTTATTAATGTTTTCTGTTTAAATATTGTCAAAGCACAATGTGAACAATGAATTTGAAAATTAATTTTGTATATAAATTTACAGCTTGCATGAACAGTTCTAGATTTAAAAGAAGAAAAAAATGAGAATCCTTAGTAGTTTTCTTTAGAACGATTTCGATTTGAATTCAAATTATTTTAATTTAAATTCCTTTCAAAACTTCTGCCAACTTTGAATAACATAATACAAGCTTCTTAGAATATTTTTTTCAATGTAATAAAAGAGACAAAATGATTTGCATTTCAATATCTGATTTAAAGAAATGTAACAATTGCTCTGTCATTCGTTTATTGTTAATATTATTTTTTAAATTGTTATTATGCTGAATAACAATTAAAATTTTTCTTGAATATTCGCATCTTCAATATTACTATATATCTATAGGCACACATTTTATATCTTTTATTTAACATATGAATTCAAATGTTTTCAGTATAAAAAAAAAAAAAGAGATAAATGGATAAATAATTGTTTCCTGTTTTGTTTGTGTCGTATTATTTTATTTATTTTTTCTTAGAAAATTGATTTTTAGGAGCAGTCTTAGGAAATTTTTATCGATTAGCCCAAGAGAGAATTGAATAATCCATGTTGCTAACGGACTATTTTCTCCTTATGACTGCGGCGCAACATCGTCTTAAATGCCGCGTGTTCGCGGAGTGTTCTGCCGATGTATTTCCTAATTGATTCAACTAAGCCTAACCACGCAAAATTATTATGCCGCACTTGCTCGATTCAGACGCCGGCGGCGTAACTTTGACAGTCCGTTGATTTATGGAATAGCTTGTTGCTCATTTTTTTTCCCGATTTTTTTTCATATGAATACTTGTTCTTCTTATTTGCTTTTCTTTGTTATGTTTAATATACCTGCCTTAATTTAATATAAATACAAATTTAGTTTAATTAATAAAACATTTTCAACAATACTTTCTTTTTCAAATTTAATGGGCTTTTTTGAACTTGTTTATTTACTATTTATGTGCTGATTGAATAGAAAAAAATTAGCTAGAATTGTTTTCATTTTATTTCTGTTTTTTCAATTATTTATTAATGTAACTAGATGAGTAATTTGGTAATAATTTTCTAAGATTTTTTAAGAGTTATAGATGATTTTAAAGTTTGGTGAATTATAAAACTTCAAATTTAACTTCTTAAAAAGTGATTAATTAAAAAATTTAAAAATTTTATGTATTTAATCTTATTAATTAATCGACTTAAATTGTATTTTACTTTGTTTTTTTTAATATAATTTATGTATATTAAAACATCATTTACATAATAAAATTTTTAAAAGCCAGATTCAGATTTTAATAAACGACGCTGAAATATTTAGCAAAATTAATACGAATTACTGTATAAAAGTTTTCAGTAATATCTGAAAGTTTTCATTGAGTAATATGTAAAATATTTAACTTGAATTTATGAATTTGAATATTGACTTAAATCTTGACTTCGAATATTGAATTAAAATTTTACTTTTTAAAAAAGTGATCAATTTAAAAAATATTTAAATTTTATTTAAAGCAATAATTTTTTTTTTTTAAAAACAAATTTTAAATTTTCTGCATTTAGATTTATGAGTCTTTGCAATTGAAGACAAATAAATGTCTATAATTTCATTGTGCTTCTCACGTTTATACTCATTTAATGCCAATTTTATCAATTTCAAAATAAAACTGCCAAGAAATTAGAAATTTATTTCTAAAGAATTTTGCTATAATTGTTAGAATAATTCGCAATGTTATCTTAAATCCATTAGTGTCGTTTTAGTTGCAGTTTTGCAATGATGCATCATGTAAAGATGTAGCATAATTATGATTAGCAACTTATATCCAAATTGATGCTGAAATATTCTAAAATTAAAATAAAATTATCAGTGTTTAAAGTTTTTTTTGATTAATTGATATTTAGCTATGTTACAAAATCGATTATTATACTGTAAGAAACAAAATGTTGAAAATGTTGCACCTAATGTAAAGATTTCAGCGGTTTGCTTGCTTTTTTTCAACATTTTGTTTATTAAAATGGAAATAAAATTATCAATGCTATGTGAACTTTTTGTAATTTTGCTTTTTGATTCATTGATATTGAGTTGAATAATAACAATCGATTGCAAAATCGATTGTTATCCTGTAGGGAAAAAGCTGTTGAAAATTTTTTACCTATTGTAAGGAATTCAGCGTTTTGCTCGCTTGTTTTTCAGCGTTTACTAATTTTATTTTTAATTTTAGAATAATTGTTAATAAATTTTTTAATTTCATTTATAATAATTAATCAGTGCTGTTTAAACTTTTTACAGATTTGGTTTTTTTGGTTAATTGATATTTAGCTATGTTGCAAATCGATTGTAGAAAATAAGTTGAAAATTTTAATTAAAATACGAAAATGTTGTACTTTAATATAAGAAATTCAGCGTTTTGTTTATTCTAAAATGAAAAGGAAATTATCATTATTGTTTAAACTTTTATATTTTTTGCTTTTTGGTTAATTGATATTAAGTTATGTTGCAAAGTCGATTGTTTCCTGAAGAAAAAGTTTAAAGTTTTGATTAAAACGCGAAAATTTTGTACCTAATATATGAATATGGCTGTCTGTTATGTAATCGTGAGGTAAAATATAATAGAAGGAAAGTATTGTTAGTATAGTGTTATATAAAGAGTAAAATATTGTTTTACATGTACTATTTTCATTTATTTCCACTTTTTATATTTGCATTCTATACTTAATATGGAATTTATTTTTGTCTACATATTTTTATTTTACTAGTTTAATTTTAGTGGTACAATAAGTATTTATCTAAAATTTAACTTTTGTTATGAAAAGAGTGAACTGCATGTTATTCTATTAATGTTTTCATCACAATTGTATGTTGACTTCATATCAGAAGAAATGATAAGTAAAAAAAATTTGTGATAATTTTATTTGAATAGTAGAATTATTTTTGATTAACTCCTATAACCTGCTGAGTGAATTGTGTGAAAAGTCTCAGGTGTGTGTTAATTACCTGTTTCTTAATCACAATATCCATGGATAAGGAGAAAAAAGTTCTTGTCAATTATTTGAAAATAAGATAGGAATTAAAATACCCAGTAGACGAAACATTATCTCTTCAAAACACGTTTTATTAATTTGTTATCGAAAAACTTAACTTCTGTAGTTGGAAGAAAAAATTATCTCTTTCTAGAGTTGTTCACAGAAAAGTAACACCGGTTTTTCTTTTTGCCAACCTTATACCCGAATCTAAAGTGATCGGATTTTTTTTTCTTGATTGGATTCCATCATAGGATATCATCTATTTCTGCGATAAAAACTTAAAGCGTTCTTTGTTCAAGGTCAAAAATAAAAAAAATAGAAATAAAAGACTCAAGAACTTTGAACGGATACATCGAGTTTGATTTGTTTCCGTGTTCAAATGATAGGCAGAAATTGTTATTGGATGAAGCTTATGGCAAGATGTTAGCAGCATTTCCCCAGGGTAAGAAATATACATGCTAATATATTACGTTGGCATATTCATTAATTGATGTTTGAAAAATACTATTACTTTTTAGATAGTTGTTCAATTTTTCTTGCACGTTAGCGACTTTCGATCCATTACAAAAGACCACCAAACGGTAGAGAAGGAGTTCTTATCCTATTCTTGTTTCGCTGATACTTTTTTAAAACAATTTTCTTTTAAATATTTAAAATAAAAATACAACATAAGTAAATTAAAGGGTAAAAAACACGAAAAAGTGTGCATTTGTTTAGAGGATATATTAAATACTAATAAAAATATAGGAAGTTTCAAATGTTAGTATAACTTGTAAATCTAAATGTTGTTCATCATGAAGTAGAACATTAAGCTGGTGGGGTATTTTAACAAAGAAAATGTTTGTCGTATTGTAAAGTGTAACGATTTATTTTTTTTCACCATTTGCAGTTTTGTGCTATGAAATCGGACTATTTTTATTGGATTTCCATTGTTACAATTCTGTTATAAGTTATGCTGGTGGGGGTATTTTACAAAATGTTTGTCGTATTATACGCGTTGAAACGGCTTAATTTGTTCCATTTGCAAAGTTTTGCGGTATGAAATCGTGCTACAATTTTTATTGATTTTCACTTCTGATACAATTGATGCTATTATACTGGAGAACTTAGAACGGATACAACGAGTTTGGATTTATTTCAGTTTTCTCAAATGATAGGCAGAATGTAAATTGTTGATGAAGCTATGGCAAGATGTTAGCAGCATTTCAGGATAAGAAATATACATGCTAATATATTACGCGTTGGGCATATTCATTAATTGATGTTTGAGGAGTACCATTACTTTTTAGATAGTTGTTCAATTTTTTATTGCACGTTAGCGACTTTCTGATCCATTACAAAAGACCACCAAACGGTGTAGAGAAGGAGTTATCCTATTCTGTTTCCGCCGATTACTTTAAAAAACAATTTTCTTTTTGAATATTTAAAATAAAAAACGTAACATTTTAAGTAAACTAAAGGGATAAAAAACATGATACATTGCATTTTTTTGTGACTACAAAAATAACATGTAATGGAATATTGTTTCAAATTTTATTGTAATCCTTGCGTAAAATCTAAATTTTGTTCATCTTGTGGTAGAAAATATAAACTGGTGGGATATTTTAACGTTTGTCGCCATTAGAAGTAACGAATTTTTTTTCCCATTTGCGTAAAGTTTTGTGATATGAAATCGTATACTATTTCTATTGATTTCCACAGTTACAATTAATGCTATTATAATTGTACTCGTGAGATATTTTACCACAAAACATTTGTCACATTATAAGAACGATTTAACGTGTCACATTGAAATTATTTATTAGTTTTGTGATATGAAATCGTATATTGTTTTTATTGATTTCTTCCACAGACATAATTATTGTTATTATATAATTCATGCTGGTGGAGTATTTTACAAGTATATTGTTTAGTGTTATATAGTGTATATTAGTGTTATATATTATATAGTATTTGTCATATTATAAACATTGAAGCGATTTAATTTT